>CM021109.1:157914077-158119646 GCA_007115665.2 Sequoiadendron giganteum | reverse complement strand
TCACCCTTTCTGTGTCCACTCTAAAAAAAACTCCAAAAACATGTGGTATGTTGTCATTTTGATGATATCTACATAGTTCATAAAATGGCCTTGATGACTTGAATTGTGAAGCACATCCATCTGACCATACAAAATTCTATTTAATTTTGACACCCTTGATTGCCAAATATTCAAAAAATTCTTGAAGCAATGTTGTACGAATAGTGTGTCATGCTCTTTATCATCACTAATATAGAAGTGATATTCTTTCTTAATGACCCATGCCTCAAATGAACTATCAACACCATCCAAATCCACTTTTGCATGTTGATAACACACTTGCATCATAATAGTGATTTGCTCTGAAAAATAGTATTGTGATCGAATCTCTTTTTGATGTACAAAAGAGTAATTCTTTGTAAAGTCTACTATTGATAGCACTGTTCCAAGTGGGGAAGTAGCTCTTAATATCTGAAACTATTGTGCTTGCCACTTAGAAAATAAATAATTTTGTATGTATGGTTGTATCAATTTACATAAATTTTCCATAAATATTCCCATTGGTATCTACTCTTCTACATAATCTAACCTTGTTGATTCTTTGCCACTTTTGGTATGAAACTTGATCTACTTGTAACTATTGCAAGGTACTAACTTTGTTAGGTTGGTATCTTCATCTCTCAAAGGCATTTTAGCCAAATTTCCACATGTTTCAAAAAATTATTTTATGCAACTAATTTGATCGGATGCATTATCATCATCTGATTTATCACATAGGATGGATGCTATGAATTGAATTTCCCATCTAGGAGGTGCATTCTAAAAACCATCACTTTCTTCTCTAATATTTTGAAACACCTGATAGAAGAGATCAAATTCAATATGATGACGACAACAAGAAGTTCCAAAAACCTTGTTTGTCTACACATAATAATGCCTTAACTTTTCAAACATTGTTTTCCCAATTTTTATATGTGGATATGAATTACAAAACAACACATACATCTCATCTTTTGTTATGTCTAACCAATTTTTTGTATGTAATTCATTATTATTGGGCCCAATCTTTTTTTTTATAACATCTCTTATATTTGATGAAGGACGAGTATGATCATTTCAAAAGCTTGAGATGAAGTTTCTAAAAACATCTTGAATCCTGTCAGATAAAGGGGCTCTACACATAATTTCCCAATTGCCTTCTAAGGTACTATCATCGAGAACTTTTCTCCTTTTGGCATATTGTGTCAATTTTTTATTTTTGAAATTAATCTCAGTTGAAAGTGAAGAGATTTTTCCTTTTTTGGCCATTTTTTCACTTAAAATTGATGTCAACATGACTCTTCTTGAAATTTCCTTATCTGTTGATTGAGATTGTTTCCCAATAGAACTTAGACCTTTTTTTAAATTATCAACAATTTCTTTATGTAGCTGTGACCCTTTCCTCTTTTTTGTACTCGTATCTGCACCCAACAATTGTAATTACTCTTGTAGCTCATTATTAAGGAGTACAATTGATAATAGTTGGGCTTGATTGAGTATATCAAGTATACTAAAATGATAAATTATTTTCTTTGGAATTTTTTTCATTGACCTCTTAGTAGCACATTTAGGTTGTTCAGCATAAAACTTCAATTTTTCCATATATCCATTTGAAATAAATGATCTAATTTTCTAGAAGAATTTTTTCTCCTAACCTCTTTAGTTAGATTCATATGCTCTTCCATGATGGTATTCAAAAGTGATCTTGACCCCTCTCCAACATCCATTCCTTGCACTAGGGCCTCCACCGTAAAATCAATTGTGTCTGCTTGAACTTCATTTGCTCTAGCATCTAGATTTGGTGCGACTACTACTTTAGTTTTTGTATGTTGATTCCCTACACAAAAATGCGTCAAATAACTTAGGATTCACTAAATACACTAAATACACTAAATATTATTCTAATTAAAAAAATTAAATCTAACTAAATTAGAAGAATCTAACTCTAAATTCTAAATTGTAAAAGATCTAAAATCTAAATTTTATCTAAAGTAAAACTTGATTAATAAACTTAAATTAAAACTAAATTAATAAAATTTAAATCAAAATTAAATTAAAAAACTCAAACCTACACAAAATTAAAATTTTTAAAAATCTAAATTAAATTCAAAATTGGAATCTAAACTAAATTAGAAATCTAAAAATCTAAAGTAAATTAGAATTTAAAAGCTAACTAAATTTTAAAGTTTAAAAACTAAACTAATTAGAAATTTAAAATTCTAAACTAAATTAGAAAAATTTAAAACCTAACTAAATTGTAAAGTTTAAAAACTAATCTAATTAGAAAATATAAATTTTATTTAACTAAATTAGAAATTTAAAAATCTAAACCAAATTAGGAATTTAAAAGCTAGCTAAATTGGAAAGTTTAAGAACTAAACTAATTAGAATTTTAAAATTCTAAACTTAACTAGCAATTGCATCTTGGTGTGCAATGGGTACACCAAGGGTGTGTGGAAGGTCATTTCAAGATAATTTTGGTCTATTATTGACAATAATTTGTATAGTACATGAGGTCAATTGGTAGGTCATTTAGAAAATGATGTTTGTGAAATAAGGGTCTCAATGGAGAAGTGATAGCTTATCCACTTACATACATCTAAACACGACTAAAATAAAAATTGAACCAAGAGATAATCAAGCTCCATTAACAATAGGTTCATGTTATGTTTGTAATAGGGAAAGATAGAGAGAGAAGGATAGATAGAGAGATGTTACATGTTATGTTTTATTTGATAGGATTGATCTTTATTTGACCCCTAAATAAATTTGATGGATTGGATCATTTATTTGTGATAGTTTAACAAATGATAACTTCTACTTTAGATATATTCTCTTTCATAATATTATAATCTAACACTATAGATATATTCTCCTTCATAATATTATAATCTAACATATAAAAAAATACATAAGACAAATATTTTTCGTATCTATAAAATAAATTTTATTTATCTATATAAAATTAATTGTGCCTTGATTAAGTATATCCGCTATTTTAATTTATTAATGGTAGAGAAGTGATTAAGAGGGGGAAAATTATTGAGCAAAATGGAGGCCTAGGATGACAGATCAAAAGAGGCTTAAGATACATTCAAGATGGAAGATTGTTCTGCAATAGATTAGCATTTGAATTAATTTGGAGTGCATATCGACCATTTGTGTTGGCCGATAATATTTCCCCCTTTTCGTGTGTATAAATTTCAGTCCAAAAAAGACAACTGACTAACTTCAAATAGGTAACCCCTTCGGTGTAAATCTAAACTAGATTAAAAATCGAAAGGGAAACGAAAGGAATAATATTGAGAGAGGCTCCAGTTTGACTTACCTTTTTTACGTCTATAATAACTTTGCAAGATTTTTTCACATATTCTTTGATCCTATTCTATTAAATACTTTCACCTGGTCTTACTTTTTCTTGTCTTTTTGCTCCCCATCTCCTTCTTTGTAAAATATCGCTTTACATTTTTTTTGAATCTTCTCCTCCAAACCTTGCTTTCTAGAAGAAAAATATCTTTCACAATTTTTCTATTTCTATTCTCCAAAACTTGTCTTCTAAAACCTAAATATCCTTCACAATTCCTCTAAGTTTCTCTTCACTTATATAATGATTTACAAAAAAACCCCTATAATTTCAATCCTAAAATCAAAAACTAATTAACATGCACTTTAAGATAAAATTAAACTTAACTACTAATTTTTTAAAAATACGAGAAGTGATTAGCATGCATTATATGCATTACATAAATTTAGAAAAAATAAATCTAAAACTAAACTTAACTGCTAATATTAGAAAATAAAAATAAAAATGATTAACATGTATTACATGCATTCCGAGAAACTTAGAAAAAAACAAGTTAAAACTACAGGTCATGTTAATATTAAAATCCGAAAAAAAAAGAAAGAAAAAAAGATAAAACTATACTTAACTATTAGTATTAATATTAAAATCATTACATGCATTTTGAAACTTAGAAAAAATAAATGAAAACTACACTACACTTAACTTGTTAATATTAAAATTGAAAAAAACTATTAATATTAAAATTCAAAAAAAATTATTAATATTTAAATTTGAAAAAAAATGAGGAAAAGCTAAAATGTTGTTGATAAAAACGCATTGCATGAAAAAAAACTAAAAAATCGCTAATTTGGGGAAACTTTTAGTGGCTTTTTAGGGGTTCTAATGAACCCCCCCTTTTCTTACTTTACATTTTTTAATTACGAAATCAATGCATTTTTTACTTTCGAAGCTCGATTTGGAGGTGCAAATAGAGTCAAATAGATGAGTCAAGTTGGAGAACTGTAGTCCTTGAAGAAAGCTTCCTAACAACTATGAATTTGATATATTTTTCTTTTAATTTTTATTATATTTTTTAGTTTTACTAGACATAGGTGTTTCACCGAACATTATGTTCGGTAAAAAACTATTGTGGAAAAATAGTAAATTGGTGAACTTTTTTTCTGGAAAAATATGTACCCACCAATATATATGTCCTCGTTCAAAAAAAAAGAAAATAATTTCAATAAATACAAAAAAAGTTATGTGATTGAAAGTGTACCTATGTCTAAATTGTAATTAGTTTGACTTTAAAACTTAATTAAAAGAAAAATATTCAACAAAATGGATGCCCTAAATATGAGTGTTACCAACCTAAATTTAAAAGAATCATAATTCAATCCTTTGTAGAAAACAATTATGTGATTGAAAGTACACAACACTTTTTTTAAATGTTTTTTATTGTTAAAAACTAGTTATCAAAGGAGTTTTAATTTTTTTTTTTAAATATATATTTACAATCTACAGAGAAAATCTCACAAATCACTAGTTTGGATCATCTTCAAATTCCTAACAATTTACCTACTATAAGTGTCAGAAAGTGAAGATTTTCTCAAAATGTTGCTTTCAATATCATGTTTAGCTAAAAATTGTAACCCACATTGTAACCCATTATTGTGGAATCACCCAGATGTAGATTAAAACATTCTTATTGTGATAAATTTAGATTACATACAGTCAGCCACATTCGAGCTTACAGATTCAGCTCACTAGCCTGATATAACATGCTCGAAATACAATATTCCTATTTGCTCCTTAAAGAAAGTTGAAATATTACATGTCAAGCCTCAATTATACTTAATATACTTTATAATGATTGGTTACAATGATTTATATCACATCCAGGGGTCTAGGATCATCTATGTCGGCCAAAGATCATTACAATCTCTCATAAGAAAATTTAACATGCATGAAATAGGTCAGCCTTCAATTTAAATTTCTCCTCGACCGGTGCATATGATGAAGTGTGGACCTAAAATTAAGGTCGAGGACACTCCATGGAACAATTCGAAACACAACTCAAGGATCGGTAAGTTACCAGGAAAATTCACAAAAGATCAAACTAGCCATTAGGTTCGAAATTATTCTGGTGTCAGTTCAAGAAACTATCACTTAATCTGAAAGAGATAAATTTCTAAAAAAAGATCCAATCATGCTAAAATCTTGGAATTAAGAAAATGAATATTTCCATGATGAAAACATAGATCTGTGAGATCTGGTGAGAAAATATGAAGATATACCGAATCGGCCAACTCGAACTGAACAAGAATAAAATTAAATGAGAATATTTTTTGTTGATGTAGAATTCCAAAGAACCAAGGACGCTCCTACATCAGACATCTGAGGATATTAGAAAAGTGAGTCCCTCACTTTGTTGGGGCTAAATGAAAACCAATATAGTTTACCTCAGCTTAAGAAATCCAAGAAGAATACTCCATTGGTCTGCCTTTCCACTTCACAAGATATTCTTTGTATTTTCTTCCATGTGTTTTCCTCCCATCTTCAATATTCAAAATTTCTTCTATCTCATCTAATTGTTATTTAGGAAACTATTTTTCTAATTTTTATTTATTTTCTTCACTAAATTTTGCTTCATGGTACTGATGTAGATCTATAATGTTGCATATAGGTGATATACCCATGCCATCTAGTAACTCTATTTCATATGCATTTCCAGAATAGAATTTCTTCAAAATCCTACAAGTTCCAAACTCCTCATCTTGAGCTTAGTGTATGTACCAACTAGAAATCTTTCCTTCCTCAAATAAACCATCACTTCATCTCCAACTTAGAACCCCTTATGTCTCCTCTTCTCATCTGCTCACTCCTTATACTTTCGGTTCATATCTTCCAATTGTTGTTTTACTTGAGTATGCACTTTCTTCATATGTTTTAAACATTCCTCAACTTCTACACTCCTTTTATCTTCCCTACTAATTTCTCACAAATCTGATATAACTTTAGGATGAACTCTAGTAACAATCTCAAAGGGTGTCTTTCTAGTACTCCTATTCATTGAATTATTGTAAGAAAGCTATGCTTGTGCAAGGAATAAATCCAAACTTTTGGTCTTCTTTGTAACCAAACATCTCAGCAAACTCCTCAAACTCTTGTTTAATACCTATGTTTTTCCATCACTCTATGGGTGAAAAGTAGAACTAAACTTTAAATCTATCTTTAACTTCTTCCAAAGTGTCCTCCAAAATTAACCAACAAACTTTGTATCTCTATTTGAAACAATACTCCTAGGCAATCCATGCAATCTAACTACTTCCTTGAAAAAAAGTATGCTACATGTTCTGCATCTGTTGTCTTCTTACAAGGTATGAAATTTTCCATATTATAAAATCCATCCACCACCACAAATATGAAGTCATTACCTCTTTGTGTCTTTGACAAACCAAGTATGGAATCCATGTTGATATCCTCCCAAGGTCTCTCTGGAACTTTCAAAGGTTTATACAATCTGATATTTTGACTACTCCCTTTTGTATCTTGAAAAAAATTTCAACTCTACAAAAAATTCCTAACATCCTTATGAATCTGTGGCCAAAATTAATTCTCGCTTACCAATGTTGCTAACTTGTCAATTCCCAAGTATCCTGCCATTCCTCCACTATGTTTTTCTTTCACCAATATATCCCTCATTGAAATTTGAGGTATACACAACTGATTCCCTCTAAAAAACATATCCTCCTAAATGAAATAATCCAACCACTAACTTATATCCTCCAAGACTATTTTTGTACAAGTTCTCCAAGGTTCTGCAAAATTTGGGTCTTCCTCATACAAGTTCTTCAATTCATCAAAGTCTATGTATTCACTCTCATTTCTGCCAGTAAATTCCTTATCCTACTCAAATAATCAAAAACTCTATTTGATTTCCACTCCTACTTTTCAAAACAAAAGTATAACTATGCAATAGTTCCACACATCTCATGTGTCTTTGATTCAACTTACCTTGATTGTTCAAATACTACAATTCCTGATGATCTGTAGACAATACAAACTCCTTAGGAAACAAGTAATGTCTCCACTTCTTCAAGGCTTGATCTATAGCATAAAACTCCTAGTCATACATTGAATACCTTCTTCTAGCATCATTCAATTTATCACTAAAGTAAGTTACTGGTCTTCCTTCTTGACTAAATACTACCCCAATTATATTTCCACTTGCATCACAGTGTACCTGAAATACCTTATTAAAGTTTGGTAAAGCCAACATAGGATGCTCAGTCACCTTCTATTTCAACAACTCAAAACTCCTATCTACTCCAGATGTCCACCGAAAATATTTCTTATCCCCTCTCATTGTTTATGTCATAGGACTACAAATAGAACTGAATTTCCTAATGAACTTTCAGCAGAAACTGGCGAATCCATGAAATGATATTACATCTCCAATGCTTTTCGATGTAGGCCATTCAAAAATTACTCTTATCTTCTCAAGATCCATCTCCAATACATCAAAAAATATCACAATTCTTTCTTCATGAAACTACACTTCTTAATGTTTATCAACAACTTCTCTTCTCTCAACCTCTGCATAAAATCTCTTATATGCAATAAATGTTCTTCTCTAGTCTTACTAAAAATCAAGATGTCATCCAAATACACAATCACAAACTTACCCAAGAACTTCTTCAATACCTCATTCATCATCCTCATGAAAGTACTCGGTCCAATTTTTAGTCCAAAAGGCATCACCAACCACTCATACAATCCTTCATTTATCTTGAATGTTTTCTTCCACTCACCCCCTTCTCTAATTATAATCTGATGATATCCACTCTTAAAATATATCTTTGTAAATTATTTAGCTCCACTCAAAAAATCCATAATGTCATCCATCCAGGGTAAAGGAAATATATAATTCACTATAATTTTGTTTATGGCTCTAGAGTTTGTGCACTTCCTCCACTATCCATCCTTCTTAGGTGCTAGCACAACATGTATTGTATAAGGAGTTAAGATTTATGTGATCAAACCCTTCCTCAATAGCTCTTGCACTTTTCTATTCAAGTCTTCATTTTTTTTCGGTGTCATCTAGTGTGCTTCTAAATTAGGAAAACTAACTCTAGGAATTAGATCCATGCAATGACTAATACTTCTCACAAGTGTCAATCCATCAGGTACATTCTCTGAAATGATAGCTTCATATTCTACCAGTAACTCCTTTATCTCCTCTGGTGGTTCTCCTACATGCTTCAAGTCTTCAAATTTCTTAGGAACTAAGCCATATCACATGTTCTCATGTCTCAGTCCATCCAAGAATATCCCTCCATCAACCAAACAAATTCTAGCAGTCGTGAAAACCTCGATTTAAGGAACATCCTCCAATGGCAAAAAATTTTGCTTCATCCCATTATCAACAATGGTATATGTGTTCTTCTCTCCATCATGAATTTCCTGTCTATCATACTACCAAGGCCTTCCCAACAAAACATGGCATACATCCATAGGCATGATATCACACAAAAATTTATCTTGATAATTTCTTATCTTCAATTTTACCAAACATTGTTCACTTACCAGTATCTTATGCTCATCTTGAATTCATGCTATGTGATAGGGCTTTGGGTGTTTCAATATTTCCAACTTTAATTTGGTCACCATTTCTTCATAAAATAGGTTTCCAAAGCTTCCACTATCAACAATCACTATGCAACATTTATGAACTAACTTGCATTTGAGTCAAAACAAATTATTTCTCTAGAATGGTTCCTGCTCCATCTCACTTTGACACAATAATCTTCTATTCACCAAAACTTCTCCCTCTTCCGGTTTATTAGATGATCCGACATGATCCTCATTAATAAATGTTGTTCTTCTTCTATTTTTTTGTCTTTCTTCTTGTCTCTCCCTAATTAAATTCAAATGTTCCATGCCCTTATCCACCACAATTAATACAAGTTCCTTTGAATACTTTTTTCTCCCGTCTTCAATCATCTTTTCTAGAATCCTCATTCTGGTAGCTACCATATCCTCCTCTTTGGTTTAATTTTCCATCATTTCTATGGTATGAATTATCATTCTTATTGAATTCATTCTCTTTATTTGATCTGCAAAAGATCCTCTTCCTCCTCTAGTAAAAATTCTTCCACTCTGAAATCTTCCACCTCTTCCTCTTTGTCTCTACTCATGTATTTTATTGAGCTTCTCTTATGCTTTTAGGGCATATTGATATGCCTCCTCCACACTCAACAACTTGATCAAATTGATCACATCCTGTATAGACGATATTAAGCCATTCACATATTTGGCTACCTCCTTGGTCTCATCCTTTGAATGTCCAGATCTGATATTCAACTTGTAGAACTCATCAATATAATATGTGACACTTGACTCCTTCTAATTCAAATTCTACAACTTTCAGAACAAATTGATCTGATAGTTTGTAGGCATGACCTTTGTCTTTAACTTATTCACCATCGAATCCTATGATTTTATCTTTTCCTCTCCTCTTCTCTAAATATCTTTATGCAAATGTTCCCACCAAAGGGATGCATGTCCTTTCAAATTTTTAAAAGAAAATATCACCTTCTTCTCTTTGGCAGTACCTTCAACATCAAAATACTTCTCCATCTTTGTTATCTAATCAAGAAATTCATCTGAATCCAACTTTCCATTATAATCCGGTGGATTGAAATGTGGTTTAGTATTTACTCTAGTTAGGGCTCTTATAAACCTGTCTTCTCCCTTATTAAGGATAGGTTGATTTCCTCTTTCCTCTTCTTCCTATTCTTCTACCTCTTCATCACTCACATCATCAACTGGTCAATCTCTCCTATGGGCAATTTTTACTTCTTCTAATCTAGCAGCAATTCCTCTCAACTTTTCCATTATAGATGGGTCTGCATTTCAAAATACTTTATTTCCTCTACCATTTATTATTCTTGCCATCTTTACACAAATCCTCTATATCTATAGGTTGGATCCTCAATCCACCACACCACAAAAAATATTCAAAAAGACTTTGAAAACTTTGACGATCCTCCATGAAACGAATCTCACTCTGATACCAATCGAGTGCAGTCATGACAGTAGAGTCCTCAAGGAGAAATATCTGGACCATGCATCAATAGTTACACAATAGAATCAACAAAAAACATGGAGGAAAATATAGATTAATACATTCTTATTGACATAAATTTTCATTACATACAGTCAACTAGATCTGGGCTTACAGATTCGGCTCAATGGCCTGATATAACATGCTCGAAATACAATATTCCTATATGATCCTTAATGCGAGCTGAAATATTACATGTCAAACCTCAATTCTACTTAATATACTTTCTAATGATCATTTACAAAGATTTATCACATCAAGGGTCTAGGATCATTCATGTCTGCCAAAGATCCTTACAATCTTTGATGAAGAAAATGTAATGTGCATAAAATAGGTCGATATTCAATTTGGATTTCTCCTTGGAGGGTGCATATGATGAAGGGTGGACCTAAAATTAATGTTGGGGACACTTCATGAAACAATTAAAAACACACCTGAAGGATGTGCAAGTTATAGGGAAGATCCACAAGAGATCAAACTAGCTGTTAGGTTTGAAATTATTCTGGTGTTAGTTCAAGAAACTGTCACTTAATACGAATGTGATAACTTTCTGAAAAAATATCCAATCATGCTGAAATCTTGGAATTAGGAAAATGAACATGTCCATGATGAAAATATAGATCCGCAGGATCTGGTGAGCAAAAATTAAGATATACCAAATCAGCCAACTTGAACTGATTAAGAACTAAACAAAAACAAAAATAAATGAAAATATTTTTGGTTTATGTAGGATTGGAAAGAACCAAGGATGCTCCTGCATTAGTTTTCAATCTATGAGAAATAGCACAACATCTACATTTATGCTCTCTAGCACTTCTATTTCTTTTCAATTTATTGTCAATTTGTTTTTGTGTAAGAGTGGGTTTGTGAATCATAGGTTCCTTATCTTCCTTAATAGGACTATCAAAAACAACAAGAGGTTTTTCAATTGCTTTCTCTTTGACTTTGTAAACTTTTTTTACTCTATGAGGGACAACAAGATTGTTTGTATTATCTTGTGGTCTCTTGTATTAAATTACAAGAGGTTGTTCTATAGGTTGTTCTTGTATATTAAGAAGTGGTTTTGGTTCAATCATTGTCTCATCAAGGATGGTTGGTTTGATCATATGTTGAGGCATGTTTTGAAGGGATAGTTATACTATTTTATTTTCCTTGAATTTTTTATATGATTTGAAAAATAAATCTTCATGAGGCTTGATAGGTTCCATTAGATCGGGCCAAAATTAATCTAGTGAAAAATTTCTTTTACCAAGGTAGGATGGAATCCACTATGATGTGTAGTGAATATGTCACTACCAAATGGAAAATTTATACATTTATACACAACCAAAGGGTAACCATTCATGGAGAAAAGCCATGGATAGCCTAGATTCACACAAAATTGGTCTGATTGTGGGATGATGGACAATGAGACTTTTAATGTTTTTGGTTCCACTTTTGAAGGGATATCTATCGAGCCTCTCTTAGGGAAAATAAATACATTATGTGTCTTGATCCATGCTTTCGGGTTTTTATATGCATCTTGATATATTTCATGCACATATAAGAACTATTTTGTGATCACATTCTCTCCACAAATAAGATCAATCAATTTCCCATTAGTGGAATTATTATTGATTTTCCCATCTATGTAAAGAGGACCATCAAGTGCATGTTTAGATATTTCACTTTTTGAGAAAGCAATGTGAAGAGGCTATCTATTCAAGCCGTTATGAGGTTTAGTTTTGATACATTTTATCATGTTCTCCATGGGAGGTAATTTCATATGATCATTATCCACCTTAACATTGTTCTTAGTTTTATTAGGAGGATTGGTTGTGGCATGTATGTTGTTATTGTCTTGTTTGTTCAAGTATTCCTAAAGGAAGAAACTAAGGATACAGATAAGTTTTGTTTCGTTTTGATTCTTAGGCACTTTTCTTAGATTTTATATGATAGAAACCAACCTAATGTCAATGCATTCACTAAGGATATGGTCTTTTAATTCTTCTAGTTGCTCATCTAGCTTTTCAATGACATCATGCACATTGAATATAGGAGGCGAATCCATGGGTAATGAAGTATGCAAAATAGGAACCATGGAGGGTTGATTGTCAACACTATCAAAAAGAGATTAGGAAACCAAAGATCCATGATGAGTGAGATATCACGGGATGACATGATCTTCAAACTTCATCTTATAAGAGTATTTCTAATAGGACACCAAGTTGGAAAGCTCATACAATTTTTACAACCCCTGTGTGCAAACCCTAGAATGACAAATGCAATAACCTAGAATGAAATAATTTTTTTAGAATTTAAGCAATGAAAATTACTTATTAAACCATGTAATAATCTGAAAATGAAATATTTTTTATTTAATTTTAAATTTTAAAAAAATGTACTAAAATAAAGAAATTTAAGCTAAATGCAATCAAATTGATGAAATAGAAAATCAATAAACTAAAAAACCAAGATAATAGCACCAAACAAAAGCTAAAGTATGAGATTTTAATATTTTGAAATTGCAGATCTGTAGCTAACTAGGACTCATTCGCTAGTAAGGATAAATGGGTCCTTGTTAGGTCTTTCTATGATTTTTTTGTGGATTTCACAGTCAAATTTAACGCCTTTTGAGATGCTAGAAGGTACAAATCAGACCTGATTAGGGACTTATTCACTAGAAAATTTGAATGGGTTATGATAAGGTCTTTTTAAACTACTTTTTGATGATTTGAAAGTACTTGGATATATCTTTTAGTTCCAAGTTGTAAACATTGAAATGCAGCTTCAAAATTTCTAGAAATTCAATGCAAAAAATGCAATAGAAAGGTGAAATGCAAGACCTAGTTTGAAATTCAATTTTATTTTGATTTTCAAAAATAATTGAATGAGATATAAATGAGATACAAAATGAATTCTTCATTTTTGTAATTTTCAGATTGAAGAGGTGCAAAACAATTCAAATCTAAACCCTATATGATATGAAAGATTTAAATGCAAGAGAAGAAAACCCCGATTAAATGAAAATCTAAATGCAATGAATGCAATATTTTAACTTAAAATGCAATGAAAGACTCTAAAAATAAAAATAAAAAGTACAATGATGAATGAGTCAGGTTTACCAAAAATTATTAGGGTTAAAGTAGGATCCACTCTATGTGATTGGACAAGATGATGGATAAATTATTTTCCAAGGCCTTAATCACTTCAAATTATGCAAAATAAGATGCTAATAACAACCAGAAATGCAACCTAACTATTATAGAAACCATGAGGGAATTTTTTAGAGGATAAAAAGTTATGTACCTAGCTAGAAAGTTGTTTTTGATCTATAAAGGACTCATTCGCCTTAAGTAGAAAATGGGTCTTGTTAGTTTTTTAGAAAACTGATTTCAGGATCATGTACCTTGATATATTCACTCTTAAATTCTTGGTTTTCAAGTCTCGGAAGCCATAGTTAATTTTGTAGATCTCTTTCTGTGATCTTGCACTTTGAATAACTTTTGCAACTTTACAACCTTGACAATTTTTTTCCAAATCTTTCTCAACTTGATCTTCAACCTACAAATCTGCAATTACAAACCCAAGGGAAAGAAAAACTTGTTCATTTTTTAGTGAATGGGGTTTTCCTTAGTCAAACCCCTTGTAGATAATTAAACCAAATGATGAAATAAAGGAAATGAAGCAAGAACATGAAATATGTAAATGATATCATCTTGGATGATGTCTTGAGAATCAAATCAACATACTAACATGTAGTTTCCATGAAGAATGTATAAATTCGATGTAGCATGATGCTTGCAAATTCATCATCAATACAACATTATATTCTTAGCTCAACACACATGCATGCATTAAACCCTTGTAATGATGATATGATCTGAAATTTCTATAATAAACACTTGAAATATGCCTTATGAATGCTCTTCCAATGATATTTTCAACTCCAATTTTCTATAATTCTTGAATACTTGAAAGTCTAGGATCTCTTAGGATGAAAATAGGTTGATTAACCGCTTATTTATACTAAATTAAGATATTAAACCAAAAATTCAAAGAATCAAGGCCGACACAAGATTTGGGAAGAAAGATAATTAAATTCTCGCCAGGATGAAATTCAAAAATTAGGATCTCATTAAGGGAGGATCCATTCACCACCAAAGGCAAATGCTTCCTAGCTAAGTTTTGAGGACCAAGCTTTAGGGAGCTAAAAGAAGGATAGAAACCCATTCTAGATCAACTGAAAAAGGGGGGTCTTGTTAAGGTAGGACCCATTCGCCATTAAGGGTGAATAGGTCCTAGCTCAATTTACCAAGAAATTTTTTTTCCCAATGAAATAATTTGATATTTAATTTATGATTGTCAAGAAAGATCCTCGAGAGGTTTCAAAATTAAGGCCTAAATTTGAATCAAAAGAGGATTAATAACTCTAATTAACCACAATGAATTAAGACAACCTAGATAAGTGTGAAAGTACCTTTAAAAACTATATAATATTTAAAAAGGGTACACATTGTGTTCATTTTTATTAAAAAGGGTCCCATTTGGCTTAATTAAGAAAATACATCCTAGGAAAGTGTGAAAGTTTGTTACAACACTTTACAACACCTTTTCAAAGGATCAATTAAGGCATGTTTTAGTTAATTAAAGGTTGTAGAATAGTGTGAATGTGTACAAAAATTACAAAACCATTCCAATATATCACTAATTCAGATTTAATGTTAATTGTCAAACAAGTGTGAAAAATGATTACTTTTTTTGACACTACACTAGGGTTTGTAAGAAATTGATAAATACCTTTGGAATTCATCAGAAACGTTTGAAACAACACTTTTAAATCTCTTCAACACTTGTTTTCTTTGATCTCCACTTCAAATGATCGATCACAAATGAAGTTATAGAATTCAAAATGAAACATAAACCCCTTTCTAGTGACCTAATATGCATTAATTGTTGTAGTGAAAATTTAGGTCAAAAAGCTAGAAAGCCCTTATTGTGTTGTCAAAGGCACCTTCAATCACTTCACAAATTTTTGAAACAAGATATTTCACACCAAAGATACTACCAACAAATCAATCATAACAACCTATACATATACTAGTATTTTGAAGGCATCAACATCACATCCTTAGTGATGGCTTTGAAATATTTCTATTAAAAAATCTCCCTGATCCAAAGCTTTGTATCTAGTATTCAAAGGAAAAATTGCAACACAAGCTAGTGCTAGCTCATTCTTCACCTCATTATATTCCTTTTTCTTTTATATTTTTCCATTTCCTTCTTCATCTCCACTAGATCAATCTTCTTCATTGTATGAACCTTCTTCCATGAAATAGAGGGTTTCACATTCTTGCTTCTACAAAACTTAGCCATGCATCCTTGATTTTTGTACTTGTGATATATATGACACCTTTTTATTGAAGAGTTTAGATTTACATTCAATATCCTTCTACCCAAATCCATTACATGTATAACAATAAGAATTGAATGATTGAAACATCATACCATTATTGTAACCATCAATCATCTGACTTCTACATTCACTAGCTTTATGACCATATATTTTACATGTATCACAAAGACTAGAAAATAATTGAACATTGTGATTCATTCTACTTATACACTATATTGCTCTATGTCCAAAATTATTTCAATAATAATAGTAACCAGTAAAGGACAAATACCTCTATGCAGGTGCTTGTCTGATAGGAGGCCTTTTGAAATCTTACTTTTGGTTTTAGACCTATTTGATATTTATCTTCTTATTTATAGTCTTACTTTGTTCATCATTCTTCTTTTTAGTATTGTTTGAAGTTTAATTTTCCATTAAAATTTCTCCTTTTTAAAACCCTAATCCTTATTTATCCTTTGAAGCTTTAAAATTGGAAAATATATCATCAAGCAAGGTGGAGCCTTTCTTGAATTTGTCTTCTTCAATCTTTGATTTCTCTAGATATTTCTATAGAGATAAAAATTCTTCTTAAAGCTTCAAAATTTTTGCAGATTTATCTTTTATAATGGAATTTAGGCAGTCTTCAGCTCTTTTTCCTTCTTTGAATTTCACTTTTAGATTAGTGATTGTATCATTTGATTATTTGAGTTTCTAATTTGTTTCCTCGAGTATCTCTTTAACATTATTGATTTGATCCCTCAACTTCTTGATGCACTCATATACTTTCTTAATATCTTCTTTCAAATATCTATTCTCACATTCTTCTTAATCCAAATCATCAATGGCTAACTTGAGTTCTCCTTCCATATCAACTTCATAGTCTTCTTCAATAAACCCTTTAGGGATGATATACTCTAGAAGGATATGATACCTCCTAGTTACAATGCGTCCAAACTCCAAGATCTACCTCAACGATTGAGCCAATTGAAGGAACCAGGCTCTAATACCAATTGTTGAACACCTAGAATATTGAAAGTGGGTGTTGAATCAATATTCACTAAAATTCATTAGCTTCATTAAAGTAAACATCCATTCAGAGAATCTCATAAAACTTTCAAAATTGAAAAGGAAAAAATTAAAGAATACATCACATCATTAAACACAAGAATACTACATTTACTTGGAAAAACCTTAAAAGAGAAAAAGCACGATGAGGATTAGCTCACATTCTATTATAATATGTTACAATGCATTTAAAAAATTGTAGAATAACTATCCAAAAATAATGTATCACTACCAAGGGCTCACTGCCCAGAATAGAAAGAGATAGAAGAAAGGACCTAGCTCACTACCAAGGATGAACTGCTAATAATGCATTTCCAACATGCTAAAGATACAGTTCCAATTAAGCTTAGAAAAATGAATTCAAAAACTTCATACTTCACCACTATCACCCATTTCACTCCACACTACATCAAATATCTCACACACTCTTACTTACATCTAGTACACTACATTTGCATATCACATCCACTCTTACATTTGCATGACAATATTTTGCATAGTGAAGCAATGTGACCCACAAAATTTGTTCCTTTGATCCTTGAATATGCACATTGGGACTTAGTCGATTCTCCAAAACACTTGGTCTTCTCTAGACCAACACCTATACATTTCTACAATGGGTTTCCATAAATGATAAAACTATATAACAACATGCTCAAGTTACTGTGATGTACTAAATTTTCACCGCTTTAAAACTCCCCATTTTTATCCCCTCACCTTAGAAAATTAAACTTGATGATTCCTTTCCACTTCATCCATTCATTTTCCACCCACTTGGTGGCTATCTATAGTGTCAGTGAGGGATTGTTTGTCAGGGATGCTAGCACGTCACATAAATTTATGTGCAACATGTTGCTGTCCTAACAATATTTTCACCTTTTGAATCTATAGGGGCATTACAACTCGCCATTAGAAATGCAATGTAACATTCCTACACCTCTTGATCAACCTCAAATAGCTTCCTTCCCTCCATTTCACCTTCAAATTTATCTTTCATTCATTCACTTCAACTTCTACACACTTCTTCTCACTTCTACACAGATCTTTTGTATCACATGTGCTACTACACTCCATTTTTCTCCATTGTTAAAGCTCGAAGGTGTTACTCTACCAAATTTTGTCCTCACGTTGTTACAAAAAAAGTGTCCCCTTCAATCATGCAATCTCACATTTCCCTTCACATTCTCGAGGAAACCTTGTGTGGGAAGTGACATCCTCTTTATTTTAGCATTTTCATTTGGTTTATGTAGCATATAGTTGTTAGCATTGCATGGTATTTCTTTCTTTCCATACTTTCTTTATCACATTTTCTATCTTGTGGCTATTTTGGCTATCTATGGAGGTGGTGATGGAACCCCTAAAATTGCTTTGGTTCCTTCTCAAATTCTACAAAATTTGGATTAATTCCTTGTCTTGGGGCTTTGGGTTTTGTCTCTCATCAATAATTTAGGTTTTATATTACTATAAAACCTTACTAAATGATCCCTAAGCCTAGGTCCTTGCCAAAGTTATATTTTTTAAATGTTGTAATTAAAAATTAATTATTAATTATTTACTTGGAAAAGAATTATAAAAAATATGCATCACATCGGGACATGAGTCCTCTACTTATATCTAAAATATAATAAAAAAATATTATCATTTTATTATGGTTAGGGTGCTTAGACAGACACCTACTTCTTCTTTTTTCCCTGAAATTTAAGTACTACCACATTGAAATTTCAAATTTTCACCAAATAGATTTTTTTTAAAAATAAATAAAGATAGTAGTTCACAAACTAAATTCAATTTTCTATAGATTCTATTCTTACATATTTTTGAAATAATATAGATAACCTATTCAAAATTTTACATCAAGTTGCCTAACTCTGATTTTATGGATTTTCATCGCCACTTAAGGGCCTATTTTTCCATGATGATCCTGCACATACCCTATCAAGATATGAATATATTGAAGGCATGTGATTTAATCTCAGCCCTTCCCCATATCCCTATTGCCTAGAGTTGCATGAAAGATAAGCTTCATGGGGGGATGGGAAGGTTGATTCATGGAGTGATCTAAAGGGTTGAAGGACCATTGGAGAGGATGGAATATTGACAAAATTGGCTGAAGAGGTATGAGGGATAAAATGGTGACATATTTGAGTTGTTTTCTTTTTCCATGTGTTCCAGATTTAGGGATTGCTTTCAGTTACTGTCTTCAATTTTGTGAGATGGTGATGCATGCAGGAGGGTGATATTGAAGTTAAGTAAAGGTACATGCCAATGATTTGAGATTAAATAATGGTTGTTCCCTATCGTCATGTTGATCCAAGGCACAAGTGGGTTATTTTCATTGGTGAGCGAGAAAATATGACATGACATACTGTTATAATGCTAAGTAGATGATTGGTTGTGCAGAAAGAGTGGATGTCTATCCACATAGGTTTTTCTAATTAGAAAAAGGAATAAATATATGCAGTTAAGTTTCCTCATAATTTATTTTCTCAATTGTAATTATCAGTTGATTTATCCCAATGTATGATCAACAATTGAGATAAAAAATCTAGCGGCTAATTATCATCTTGATTGCACAAACCTTCATTGAGAAAAATGGTTGACACACTCAAATTTCTCAATATAATGGGATTAGACAACCATATTCTCTTCACAATAAAATTAGAAGCTAAGAATTGAGCTTAAGTGTGTAAAAAGGATGGTGTGAAGAGTTGTGGCGAGGAGGTTGCAGAGATATTTTGATATCTTTTCTTGGGTAAGTAGGTGTTCATGCTTGCTTTGTTCTAACTACATCTAAGTTAGTTTGAGATTTTTAAAATCCTAGGGTGGTTTGGGTTTTATAATTATTCAATTTATTTTTAAGTTGATAAAAATCACAAGGGTTTGAGTGTTTTTTCTATAAAATATTTTTAAGATTAAATTGGTGAAAGGTCTTCCTACAATTAAGGGTCTCCTTTTTTGTGTTGAAAATGAGTAAACCCAATATTTCTATCAACCTAGTTTGAAGGTCTAGAATATTTAATCTACTTGACTCCCAATACGATGCACTTGAAACTGAATTTGGCATGCTAAGAGGTCCTATATCACCAAAGGAGTGGAAGAAAGCCCACAAAATAACTAATAAGCATGGTACCGAAAGAACCAATAATTTGAGGAGTAGGGTTGTTTCTAAAGAATTGATCAAGTTTAGAAAGGGAAAATATATTAAGCCTATGAGGGAAGCAAAGAAAAAAAAAATTATCATAGTTCTTATGACTCTTACATGGGAAAAAATCACTCTCCCATTGAGGTTTTGAATCACCCTTGGAGCAATGAAGGTGAAAATAATCTAGAGTATGGTTGTTACAATTTGACTCTAGTGCCACATTAGGATTTTGATGAGGGAGGGGTAGTAGCTTCTCTAGTTTCAACATGAACTCGAAGGGGTTGGGCATACTCTGATGTCGATGAATCAAAGTAGCACCTCAATTTCATTTTTTTTTTTTATGACACCAACGCCATGACAACAAACTCATCCTTTTTAGCAAGCATATAGACTTATTTTTGTTTCTGACTTGGAAACCTTTTTGGCTAGTGTGATGAAGAGGGGTTGGACTCCATTGCTTTGATGGAAATTATACCTTTTCTAGATAATATGCAAAAAAATTCTTTGGGTGTTGATGGAGAATCTTCTTTGATCAATGTAGATGAACGATTTTGGAGCTACTGCAACAAGGAACGATACCTTTTGGAAGGCTAGCTAGTATTCTTCAAGGAACCATATGAATTTTGTATTTTTCTTTCCCCTATTTTGAAATGAGAAAATGTAACTACCTGGGGAAATCTCTGAGATTAAAGTAAAATTAACTCCCAAATACAAATGTAATTGAAATTGTAATTTTGGCCTAATTCTTGTCACTCCCATATCTCTATAAATGAGATTTTAGGGATGATTATAGGGGTTGGTTAATTGTTCTGGAATGGGTTATACAAAAAAATCGTAAAGGATAGTAAACATTTTAGTGTTAAGTCCTAGGCTTGAGTCTGCTAATATGTTTATGAATTTTTGATAGTAATAATAGCAATATAGAATAGAATAGTGCATGTTCGACACCATTTTCTCTCCTATATAATGGTTATATAAACTATAAATAATATAAACAAGGGTTATATTATTTGTCTCTATTGATTTCTAATGGATGTATGGTGTTGTTCTTTCTTATTAATTCAAAGAATTGATGTAACTGCTTGAATAGAGCTATAATTTTATATTAAATTAAATGATAGAATTCTAGTAAGAAGTGATGGTTAAGATATAGTGTTGAAATGTTGTAATGCAGTATTTTCAAAGCTTTGAATAATGTCATGTTTGAAGATTTCTATCAAATTATGTGGGTGTGAGGATTGACTTCATTCAAAGGATGAGGCACAGTCTAAGTGAGATAATTGTATTTTATTGTGTTGATTAATTCAACAACAAACCATTCATTAAATCAAATTATTTGAAATGGGTTACAATTATGTCAAGCATTACCATTCTCATGCTCCTAATTGAAACTATTGTTAAGAAGAAACCAACTTCTTTGATGTGTTATGTTAGTTTATGTTGTATGCAAGAATTATCTATGTGTGGAGATGTGCTTGATCAAATAAAAGAGGAATAAATATAAACATAATAAGGGTTATCCTCTTAGGTTTCATAGAGCCTGAAGTGTAGAAGTAAGGGCCTCAAAATCCTTACTTTTTTATTGGCCAATCTTTACCCTTGCTAATCATCAGATTCTGGAAGATTCATAAGTAAGTGGTAAGATCAAGTTTGGTTCTAAAACAATAACCAATAGAATTGGCCACTGGGGAAGAACTTTGAATCTCTAATTGTAGAATATCCTATCACATAGTCATATTAGTTGTTCATCTGAGTATTTGGTTCAAATATTGAAGGAATTCATACCTAGAGAAATAATTGTTTGCAATGTACTCAAAAGGTTGACCATCTATAGTTCTCTACAGATGAATAAAAATAAGAAGGAAATTCATCTTTGAAAGAGCTTCATATTTCTTGAAGTTTAGTACTCTATGAAGAGAGGTGATGACTCTATCAAAAGAACTTGATGAAGATGTGAAGAAAGTTTCAAATCTACAAATATTCTGATTCAAGAAGAAGAATTTATAGTAGCTGCAACATATCCAAGTATTTTTCATTTTTGAGTTTTCAAGAAGGATAAATTTGTGTGTGAAAACCATATTTAAAGTCTTCAAAATTGTTGGTTCCCTATTGAGTGAAACTAAACACTAAGAAAGGGAATAGTACTGATTACTCTACATACTTCTGAGTTATAATTTATAGCCTCTCTATTATGAAGTGAAGTATGCAATATTTTTGAAGAAACTCATTAAGAGGATCTTAAGAAAGTTGAGATATAAATATGCATTGTAAAATATTAAGATCATGTTGGAAAAGGAGTTTGAGTTTCCTTTTGTAACCACATAGTTAATATGAAAATTCTTGTAAAGGTGTGAGAAAATGTATCATAAACCTATGCATCCTTATGTGGACCCAAATATAACAATGAAAAGTGTGCAACCCTTGTCATGTCATCAAAGGAATTTCTCTATTGAAAGATATAGATCCATAAAATTTAGTGGTATTTTGGGGTTTCCAAATGTTTTTCCTGGTAAAGTTAGGGGACATTTGATAAAGTTTGAAGGGAAAAGCTTAGAATCAACATCTCGGCATCTACAAGTGTTCTCATATTTGATGGAAGATTATGAGATAGGTCATGAAGATGTTGTCATGAAATTATTTGTTCAATCTCTAAAGGAAGATGCTAGAGATTAGTTTTCATATTTTCCAATGTGTTATATCTCTTCATGGAATGAGTTAATGGTAGAATTCATACAACAATTCAGTGAAAGGATTCATTCGATTTTAGTAAGGAAAAGAATCATGGAAATTCAAAAGGATGAAAAGGAGTTAGACCTAGCTTTCAATATCAAATTTGTAAAGGAAATAATAGATATTCCTAAAAACATGAGACTGAGTGATGCAAAGTGTTTTATTGTGTACCTGGATGCATTTGATGAAGAAATGAGTTATTTCTTAAGAGATAAGGATCCCACATCTTTGCATCAAGCCTACGAAATTGACATGGACATTGAAAAAAACTTGAGGTACTCAATAATGAAAAGGTATATGGTTGCAAGTGGCGGTTACTTTAGCACATTTCATACAAGTAAAATAGATAATAGAAGTTATGGTCATGATAGAGATTCTTCTACTATTTTTATTTCTCCATTATTACCCAAGGAAAATAATAATGAATTTCAAACTGAACATTAGCAAAGCTTGAGCAATACTAATCAAATATCTTTTATTTAAGGACTATCCAATATGAAAAGACATCAAAGGCAATCATTGTATGATCTGTTGGCAAGGTTTTTGTATGCCTTGTTCGAAACTCCCCAAAGGTTCAAACTTGAGGATTCAATATGCATTGACTTATTCTTTTTTTTTTTTGAACTAGGGTTGAGTACCTTTCCACAAGAGTGAAAGCCCTAGGATTTTGATCAAATAATTGATTGGATCAAAATTGTCGAGGAGGCCAAGTATGATTATGTACAAAGTATGGAATCCAAAAGTATCAGTGAAAGATGTCCTCCTAAGGAAATTCATGAGACACCTCAGTTAGATGAGGAGGGTGTATTAATGAGTAGACATTTGTCTTGTGATGTGGGTGATTATAGTTATTGCAACCAATTCACAAGCAATTTTAGGGGAAAATAAGTACAATAATGCCATTGAAGATTAATATAATTTTTTTAGTATAGTTGATGTTTCAACACAACCAAATGATCAAGGAAATGAGTATTATATTTTGAACATTAATGCTAAACACTCGAAGCTTAATGCATGTGGTAATGAAATACCTTGTGATCATGATTATAGAGGAGGTGAAGTTTTTGGTTACTTTTTTGAGCAATATGAGTCCTTTTGTGAGGATGATCCATAAGTTTTATCTTTGTATGAAGGATGAAATAACCTTGATGGTTAGGAAATATTACCCTTACTAGTAAATGAACAAATTCCATGCAAAGGATTCCCAATATGCAACCCAGTTATATCAGAGCTTAAGTGTGTTGGCATTGCGAATGATAATGAATTTCAAGATAAGAATATGTATGTTCAGTATCCTAAGCCTAAGTATAGTGTTAGGAATGATGAAAATTGTGGTACTAACTAGCTTGGTCATGTCCTAGTTGTCCCTGATTGTCTACATGAAGCAACAAAGGAATTTGTTTTTTTTATAGAAGAGATGGATGTGAATGTTTTTAACAAAGAATTTGTTCAAGTAAAGAATGAAGAAGCTTGTTCAAATTGTAATGAGAAACCCTATTATTATAATGAACCTTTCACATTAGAGTCAAAAAAACTATCAATTTATGGTGCACAAGGGTGACTTGTTGCTAACCATGTTAATTATGATTTATTTGCGCAATTCTTTGAAACATTTTGGTTTGAGCTGAATAATGATTTGAGAAGAAAATAAAAATATGTTACTAAGCTTGAAATTGAAGTATTCTTTGATGCTTGGGATGATATGGATAATTCCTTTATTGGGAATGGTGTTGATCTAAATTAGAGAAAAATTACTATGGGTTTTGATGAATTAATTTCTAATGAAAGTGGAACATGTAATAGTATGACCGGTTTGCATTGCTTTGATTAATGTGAACACCAATTTGAGAGGATGCATGTGTATGATCATTTCTTGTTCATTACATCAGATGCATGTGTGTTAGGTGTGGGACATAAACCAAATTATGATCCTAGGGTTTTATGTGAAGTTTCAAATGATTCTAAGATATCAGAAATAGAGCCTGAATATCACTCCAAAGGGGCAAGATATGTGTCCTCGGGTAAGAATATTGAGAGAATTATATATGAGGTTTTCCAATTTAATGAGAAAAATAAATTTGGTTTGAGCCCTTATGATGATAGCGTTCAAGTGGATTATGAATGTTTCCAATTTCCAATCCATTTGAAGGAGTATTGGGTGGAGTATGATTGTGAATTGGGCAAGGAAAATTGTTACATTCATCGTAACTTTCAATTGGGATGGTTAATGATCATAATGATAATTCTAGAAATATGTCCATGATGGTAAATCACAATGATTGCAACATGATTAGTTGGTGGAAAATTCATGTCAATTTTTGTGGTCTTGGCCTAGTACATACAACAAAAAATAAAGTCTTCGACAGAGGAAAGGGGTGGTTTTAGGTTTTAGGGGTCTAGGGCCACCCATGAAGCCTATTAAACTTAAGAATGTAGGTTCAAAGCTTGCACATCAAGAAGGGGCTTCTGAGAAAGTTTGAAAATTGGATCATTTTGTATAGTCACATAAATATTGTATGCACACAAAAATGGTCTAGAGCACAAATTAATTAAATAATTTCTATTTAATTAATATTTTTAATTCCTCTACTACTATAAATAAATTGTTAAATTTATTTATATGGTTCATTATTTTAATTCTTCTTTTCCAAAAATTCACTTTCATCCTAAATTAATTAAATGCATAAATTAAATCAATTTTTTATTTAATTGATTTTCTCTCTTCTATTTAAATTTGAATTTTTAAATTCAAATGAGCTCATGTCTCCATATTTCCTCTAACCACCTCAAACTCACTTGCCACCTCACCATGTGTCTCACAAAAATGAATTTTCTAAATTGAAAATAATGAATTATCTTAAACAACTTTGCAACAAATTTGGAACCAATTTAGACACATGGCTCCTCCTTCTCTGTGATTCCCTTTAACACTTGGAAATTATTTTGCTAAAGGGAACCATATCCTTGATTCTCTTCAACCTCCTAAAGCTCCATCGTTGATTCTGCAGGATCACAATCTTGACCATCCATTGTTGCCACATCACCTTGAGCCTTGGAAAATATATAAGTAAGAGCCATTTCTATAGCTTTCACAAGGATGGAGAACACAAACTTATGGTGCAGAATTCATAGTGCATTTTGAGAGAAATTTTGAGAGCTTTGTAGTTTAGTTTTGCATTTTAGTTTCATTTAGAGTTATAATGGCAATTTTTTTTTGAGTAGCTTAGTTTATTTCATATTTCACATAGAATTTCCATTAGATTATCATCATTAATCTTAGCAACATATTGATTTTAGCATCATCTCATCATAGGATCATTTAGTCTTCAAGCATCAAATATTGACAATACAAAAATATAGGCATGTAGCTTTCATCATATCATCTCATATCTTAGGTTGTCAATATTTTCAAGTTCATGTGTAACACTAATAAGATATGAGAGAATGATTTTCAGGGGTCCTTGAGATTAGAGAACCATGGAATGAATTAAGAGGAGATTTGTAGCTTTCATATTTTTCTATTTAGATTTCTTTTATATAATACATTGCATGAAGGTGTGTTTGATTTTGTTATTTTGACTCACATATTTCACCTACACATAAACTGGTGCCCACCATGAGGCCTAGCCCCAGATTTGATCTCTTTTTTGTCAATTTTTTATTTGCAAGTTCCATCATTTTTTTTGAAATGATCCATCCAATTTTTTCTCCGACGCATTCATATTTTGTTTTGGTGCATTGAGATCCTATTTCAGCACATTTGGATGTCCTTCTAGCACATATGACTCCTATTTTAGCGAATCTAGTCTTTGTTCTGATGCATCCTGCTTCTCTTTTGGCGCATCAGGGGGTTTTCTAATTTTTTTATGTACCTTTCTATTTTAGCACATTAATTAGTTTAGTGCATTTAGTATGATTTTTAGCACATTTGGTTACTATAATGGTGCATCTAGTTTTTACTATAAATTTTCCAGATTCTTGAAACTAATTCTATGTTTTTTCTATGTTTAGGTACCCTTTACGTAGTCAAATACCTTTTTGAAACACATAAAAGATCATTGTTAAAGAAAAATGGGATAAAACTACTAACGGTTGGCTATAGGGTTAAATCTAGTTGTTATTTTCCTCTGGTTAAGTTTGAAATCTAGGATAACTAGGGAGGTTAAATTTACACCATTTATGCTATGTTTGGAATGGTAGGTGAGTATGCTCTCCCCTTAACTGGGTGATTAGAAATCTAGACATGTTCACTTTATTTTCATTTTTAACCTTAGAGGGCCTACCTCCCCACTTTGAAAGGAGGGAATGACCGAACTGGGAACATGCTAAATCCAAGTGACTTCCACCAGCGATATAAAAGTGGGTGCTCGAGGAAAGTTTGAGTACCATGAGGATCATTTTGACAAGAAGGGAAGAAATGGTCTCTTTCTCCATGGATGGTCCCCCACGAATGGAAATTTTGTACTAAAACCCTTTTTGTTGTAGCAAGCCCAAAATTACCCTATCTATTCTTTGGTGCAGCAACAGTCATTGCCAAGGAATCCACATTCTCACAATTTTTAGTAGAGGTGAAAAAATTACCATGGAAGATTCATGGTAATTTGAAACTTGGTTGGCCCGAGAAGTGAGAGCACTGTAAGGGGGAGATTGTGTGGCTAAGCTTCTAAATCACCTGCTAAAGATAAGTGTAGTTAGAGTAAAATTTGTGTGGAATCCAAAAGAATATTGTCTTATATAGCCTAGGAAATGTTCTTGTTTGATGTGTTTTTACCAAGGTCTTTTAAAACAAATTCCCAAGAAAACATCACACAAACACATCCAATTATTGATCCAAAAAAAAATCCTAGCAAAATAATCCAAAAGTTCAATGTTGAAACTACAAAAAATTCTCAAACTGTCAAAAAAACCATAAAGTAATTTATGTATCAGTGCATCCATTGATTGCCTTAGTACATTGGTTGCATATTTTAGCACATCCCGCATCTGTTCTAGCACATAGCTGTCATAAAATAGTGCATCCATTTGTTGTTATAGCACATTTCACAACCTGTTATAGCACGTCCCTATCATTTTGTAGCGCATTCATTCTTTGTTATAGTGCATTAATTGATTTTTATGATGCATACAGTCATTCCTATAGTGCATATCTACCTTCTTATAGTGCATTTGGGTTTTAGCGCATCTGAGTGCTATTTTAGTGCATCGAGTAAAACCTACAAACAAAGAGTAAAATTTTCCGTGGTACTTTGAAATTGACATTAGATTTAGGGATCCCTTTTCAAACACCATATTTTCCTTGTCCTAAATTTTCCTCAAGCTTGTTGAAACTCACATCATTTATGTTAAGGGATTGGAAAGCAACAAAAAATTTCAAGAAATCCCTTACTAAAAGAATAAAAAAGACTAGGAAGCCACTTAGTTACAAGAAACATTTGAGAAAGAGATGCTTTTTGTACCAAAATAGGAAGGTCTTTCTTGATTACCGAACTTTCCTCCATAGATATCATGACTTTGATAGAGGATATAACGATGATTTTTCTTTAGAGCCTTTATCTTCACAAGTGTATTATCAACAAAGAGCTCTTTTAGAAAGACATAATCATAGTCAACCCATTCATCATTCTTACATTCCACAATTGGCAACACAATACTCTAACCGCCCAAATCAAATCATACAATAGAAACATCATAGCCTCAAACTTGTTGAAACCCACATTTTCAAGTGAAAATCTTTCATCTAAATCATTGATCAAACATTCAAAAGTGTCTCCTCATCACCTCCATTTAATGATTTAGCAGCTACATTTCAACATCGAGATTTATCATCCTTCATCAAGATTCATCATCCTCTATCTCGAAATAAAGCTTTCTCAACCAGATTTCAACCATTTCTTTTGGCACTCCCCCAAAATTTGGTCAAACGATTAGAAAATTTTCATCACTTGTATGCCCATCTAATCAAGGTTGCAAAAGTGAAAACTTGAACAAAAGGAAATTGAAGACCAAGAAACCATGGTGGAAAGAGAAGAAAATCCCTTTTCTAGAATTCATCCAAATGAGGTTGAAGAGATAACAGAGGAAACAATAGAACAAGCCCAACAAGACCCAAATTTCCATAAGTTCAAGGAAAATATTTTTGAGAAAGAAGGTGAGAAATGCCTTTTAATGTTGGAAAATAAGGGAATCAAATTACTTGATGATTTTGATTTCATGAAATTGCAAAAGAATCCCAAAAAGATAGAAACTGAAATACCAACTAAAACAAGAAAATAAACAAAGATCAATGATCCCATAGATGCCCTGACACAACAAATGCAAGCCCTTCAACAAAAAATACAAAACATGCAAACAAGGGCCACTAAGAGGTATTCAATACAAGATATATACCCTTACCTATTTGATCCAAGTGTAAACATGATACTATTCCCTAAACATTGAAAAATTACCAAGTTTGACAAGTACAATGGAAAAATAGATCCCATTGATCATGTAAGGGAATTCAGAACTATGAGCCTAGAATTTTTTCATGAAAATACTTATCTAATGAGGTTATTCCCACATAGCTTGGGAGGGCAATGTATGTAGTGGTTTTCACAACTACCTCTATGGATTATATATTTTGAAGCATTGGTTAATAATTTTATCACGTAGTATTCATAAAATATCCAATATGAAATGACGATGAAAGACCTTTGCAATGTTAAACATAAGAAATGGGAATCATTCTTGTTGTGTAGTTTTTGCACACACGCTCCATTGAAAATAGGTACCCTCTTTGCATTCTCTTTTGCTTTTCCTATTTGGGTTTGTCTTTGGTCCTTGGTGCTTTGATCTCTAAATTTGATTGCTTTCAGGCATCCTCGGATGCTCATCTTTCTTGTAGAAATGATTCCCTTAAGTCATTCGTTGAAAATATTAAGTTTCAATACATTTTTGGGTGTGTATGAGAATATGTGATCAAACTAAAAATATAAACCAACATACCAATGAAACATTAAATCAAAGGAAACTAATTAAAAGGATAAAACAAACTCTAAATAACAACAACTCCTTCAAAATATTTTCATTGTCCTCTATCTCCAAGGAATTGATGCAAGTTACTGGCTCTTAGGTTGTGTAAGCAGCTTGTTGGAGGTTGAGAGAAAGGTGGAAGGTTGAGAGAAAAATGGGAAATTTTTCCTCCTACACAACTTTCTCCATTCAAAAATGAAGAAAAATTGCCATTTGTGCACTTCATTTATGAGGAGTTAGTTAGTAGTTGAGGATAAATTCCTAATTAAAAAATAAATTTATTTAATTGTGTGTGACATGGATTTAGAAGCTTCCATAGTTAAATAATTAATATTTAATTATGTGAGAGGTGAAAAAGATTTGTAATTGAATATTTAAAATATTTAATAATGTGAAAGGTGAGGAAAAAAGTATTAAATTAAATATTTACAATATTCAATTTAAGTATGGAGTAAAGGATGAGTTAGTAGAATATTCTATTATTTGAAAATTCAAGTTTAGAATCAAGATAATTAATATAAATAAATAATTAAATTTTTTTATATGTAGATGACTTTTAAGAATATTAATTACATAATTCATATTTAATTAATTTAACAGGTTTGATTAATTATGACAATTTTTAGATGTATACACCAGGCTTTCCTCTAATTTCAGAAATTTCCACCTCTAGCGGAATTCCCTAGTTTCCTCTAAAACCCGATGAGAAGGAGTTTACACTGTGATTCAAAGATTCTGGTCCTTCATAAAATTCCCTATCAAGTGGATTTTTCCGAAATTCTTGTACCTCATCGAACTCCTAGGTTAAGTCATGGGTTGTCTTGTCAATTGCATTTATACTTCATGTACGGACTCTATGAATTGTCCTTAATGAGGTTTGGGGGTTTTATGTTGCAAATAGATTTCTTTTGTCCTACTTGGGTTTGAAGAACCTTGGTTCCAAGCACAGTGTGAAAATTTGGCATGTTGATCTTTAGATCATTAGCTTTTGGTGATGCTTGTTTAGTGATTTTTGGTGTTTGCTCGAGGATTCGAATTGTTACTTTTTGCTGCTATTTTGATTTTCCCTTCATTCATGGTATGTTTCAGAGCCTCTATTTTCTATTGATAGATGTTAATTTCTCTGAGGTGTCATGAGTGTACTTTGGATTTTTATTTCAGAGCCATGGTGGTTTGTAACTCAATTAGGGTTTCTCCCTCTCTTTTTTTGATGCATCCTCTAAAATCAATGTGGCCATCCTTTCTGATTTCATGATTTGATTATGCCTTGCATAGCTAGCTTTCACGTCCTTCTTGAATTCAATTTTGTGCATGACTGTGTTTTGACTAGAGATTGATCTTGGATCCCCCTTGTATTTGATTGAAACTATGAACATGTGTTCATCATGAATCCCTAGGGTTTGATATCGAATTTATTATTCACTCTATTGGATCACTCTTGGGAGAGTTAGAAAATTAGGTATATTGATGAATAATATGAAGTGGGTGGAATTTGAGCTTAAATCCCTAAATTTTTTATCGTTCGATAATTTGGGTGAAATCCTGGCAAAGTTAAAGATTTTAGGTTTTCGATGACTTCAGGGATTTCCTTTACCTTAGGATTTCCCCATATTTTCTTTCACCTTGTCACTTTCCCGAAAGCCCATGTAAAATGTGAGAATTGGATTTATTTCATGAAAATCTGTTGTCCTAAGAAATCCCCAAAATTTCATTGTTTCTTCATTTTCCCAAAATATGCCAGGTTTCATTTGTTTTGTGGATTTCCTTTCCCGATGAAATTCTATGAGGATCTGATGGAAGTGAAAGTTAGGAGTATGCATGAGTTAATTGTTAATGATTTTTTGCATCTCATGATTGATTGGAGTGAATCGGGGATAAATGATGATATTTCCTGATTTTTGTATGATGATTGAGTGACTTTTGATATTTTTTTACTTTCATCATTGAATTTCGCCTAGCTCAGAATTCCCTGAAATTCCTTTCTAACCCAAAATCCATTAAGGGTGAAAATCTAGAACTTTTAGAAAGGGTGTTTTAATGATATTTTAAGGGGATTTTGATTGTTGTTTGGATTTATTTGATGATGAACATGTTATGTATGACGAACTAACCTTGATTCTATTACTGTAATGAAATTCATTATGATCTTTAATTGGGTGCAGGCTAAATCAAGTAAGGTTGTGGCTAGCGGGACCAAGAATAAATAGGTAGATCCTAGTGCAGAGGGATCTTCCATCTTAGAGGTAGGGAGGATCAAACTGGATATTAAGAGGAAAATCTTGGTTGGAGAAGCCTAATCCCCACATTTCTAAATTTCTAAAATAACTATTCAGAGAAAAGTTCAAGTTAGAGTACTATGATGCAATCACTCTCCTTAGCAGATTGGTGGGCCTAAAGAGTGTAGGGGTCTTTGAAAAGAGGATGGAGCAGAACATTGATTATCACTAAGAATTTATCATCAATGCAATGATACATGAGAAACTCTATAATGTGTTGCGGAAAAATAGATTCATCATGACCTCCTATTTGGTATATGCCTTGGCCAAATTTCATCCATACAAGGGATTAGGGACAAGAGGTGTCTTTGGGTAGGATGTGATCTATGAATTTTATTCATAATTGCATTTAGCCATATTAAGTTATAGGAGAGTGAATGATGCATTCACTATGTACATTACAAGATTGCTCCAAGGTGCAGAGCATACTAGAATTTCAAATGCTATAAAAGAGTTGATAAAGAGATTTGGAGCCTGGTTCATATAGTCCCCCACTTTCTCCTACATCAAGATAGATGGTTTCCAAAGGGCCCCTAATAGGCTGCCCGAGTATCCAACAAATCATCTCATACTCCTGGAGGTCACTAGGCAGATAAGTGACTTTGATGCTATTATGAAGAAGGATAAACACAAGACCAGATTTGGTATAGACTTCTCTCTCAGGATAGTTAGAAATGAGGCATGTCCTTCCATCATTTTAGTACATTCTTCTGAGGAATAAATGGGTTCCTTGGGCTTATCATTCCACTCCAAAATTCCTAGGTTTGACATGAATGGTGGAGCACAAAAGAAGGCTAGTAGGGAGTTCAGCCACAAAGATGACCTTGAGGATTATTGGGCCAACTTAATTAGATTGTACAATGTCAAGGCCATCACTGATTAAATTGATGATGATGTGGATGTAGTAAAAAATCATGATTATGATTCCATCAAGGACAAATAAGTGGATATTGATTGGCTAGAAGAAGAGAAAATAGAATTGGAAAAAATTATAGCTCATGTCCTCAAGTAAACAAGATTGTGGATCAAACACAATATTTCGAAGCTAGATGGTAAGGGCATGCACTATACTTATGACTTGATGGGGGATTTAGAATCTCATTCTACCTTTGAAGAAACTGAATAAGATTCAAAGGGAAAAGGTAAGGTGGAATCTCCCTTCAATTTCAAAATTAAAGGTGTTCAAGAAAAGATGGAGGAAGAAAAGAAGAGGAACCCAGTTGCCAAAAAAAGGAAGAATGTTACTCAGAAAGACAATTCTATTGTGGAGGAGGAACTAGATGAAGAAGGTGAGGAGAAAAGTGCTCCTATTCTTAAGAAGAGAAAGATGACAAGAACTTAAAATAAAAATATTGAGCCCTCCAAGGAGAAAGAAGGGGAACCATGTCCTCCTATGGCAATGTGGAGAGTTCTGGAGAAAGGACACAATTTTATACCAGAAGACCAAGGACTCCTTCTCCAAAGGATAGTGCATTGAAAGAAGATATCACCATAGCCACTCCTATTGTAGAGAAACAAAAGGATGCCTCTTCCCTTCTTGAATCACATGATGTGTAACATGACTTTGATGTGCAACATCAGTCCAAGGATACAAAGATTAGTGATCACCCAGATGAATATGTAGTAGGATTCAAAGAGAGAGAACTCCATAGTACTGAGGCAAAGATAGAAAGAATCATGCGGTCTCCTTTGGTAAGTTATGAGGATTCACTTGTTGAGGATAAGGGACATAAGTCTCTAGGAAAATATGAAATTCCTACAAGGAATCCTCCATCGATACATGAGGAGGATGAACATAATGTGAATAAATATGAGAATCCAAAGAAAGATAAGGAAGATAAACGAGGAGGCAAAGGTGAAGAGGTTCCCTCAGAGCATAATATAAATTTGGAGCCTTTAGTGGATCAAACTGAAAATGAAACATATAATGAACAACAACCCGATGCTTCTGCCCCTAGTTGGCTTAGTGAAAGATTGAAGCATAAGTAGATTTTTGTAGATGATACCCCTCCAAATTTGGATGATCTACTGGCCAACATAGGAAAGGGAAAGGCAGAGAAAAAGGGTAGGGTTATTTCAAAGATTGACAAAGATGAGGCAAATAATCGGGTGATCCACATTGCTACTCCTACACCTAATAAGAACAAAGATGAGGTAAATATCCAGGACTACAAAATTCAAAACATTAATCTTGGGACAACCTCCATGATATAAGAAGTTGAGTATTTTGATGGCTCCAGTGCTGCAATTTTATGCAGATTGAACAAAGAGGTACAAACTAAGAAAGAATTGACTAAGGAGAATGAGAGATTACAAATATATTTGCAAGATCTCATGAAACATTTGCAATCTATCTCTTCATCATCTACAACACGTCTTCTACCTAAGGATACCATCACTGAATTGGAAAAGATGAAAGATACCACATAGGTCACACATGACGAGTTGTATGGGGTGGAATCTAGAGGAGATGATGCAATCAAGGACATCTTATCAACTAGTGGATATTCCCATAGGTAGGTGGAATGGTTCAGAAATGTGTTAGCTCAAGATAAGGAGGATGTTGACCCCTTGATGCAAAAAACCAAGGTCATCATGGAGTATAGTAAGGAGAAGCTTGTAGGTGAGGGAATTTTATCTTCCTCAAAGGTTGTCAAACCCTGGGAATGGTATGAATCTTTAAAGATAAGGCAAATGGTATTGAAGAAGATACATAAGTAGGTAAAACAAATAGAGGACATGTTGACTAATATATATAATACATGCATTTCATTCTTTGAGATCATGACAAGAAGGAAATTTTTTGCATCAAAGCACTTAAGTTTGGAGTAGTTGAGGATGGTTCAGTTACTATGCACCAACTTGATGATGTCGCCACACACCTTGCAGTCATGAAGAAGTATCAAACCCTAAAGGTGGAGTGGGATGAGGTTGTCAGGGAATCAAGGGAAGAAATTAAATCCCTTGATAAAAGATTCAAAGTATTAAATATTCCACCTTTGGCCGACCAAGTGGAGATTTCCCTTAATGTATAGGATAAAATAGGGTGAGAGAAAGACAAGGGAGAAGGCATTTAATGCAATCCTACATTGAAATTTGTGCTTCCACATTTTTCCTTATTTCATTCTTCACATGCATTGGACCAAGCTATATTGGAGATTCTAGGCTGACTTGGAAAAGAGTCTCAAGCATTTAATACAATATTATATTTTATTTTAGGAGTTTTTTTCCTTGGTTGACCTATTTTGTGGTTGAATTCTTTTGTAACCCTAATTGGGATGACTTTCTCTATAATTATGGTGTTTGGCCTCATTTAAAAGAGTTAGTTAGAGGATTATACTTTGAAGCAAGAAAAGTGACAAAGTAGAAGCTAGAATTAGGAGTTAGTTTTATTTTCTGAAGTGAATGTTGTAACACTAAATGCTCGAATTGTTGCTACTGTTGGATGAGCTCAATACAATTGAAGACATTGTACTTTTGTGACCTTTCTTGGATTGATTTATCTTGCATGGTTATTTTCATTCCACACTTCCATATTTCTTTCAAAAATATTGAATGAATGTTAGATTTAGGGTTATATGATTCAATAATATTCATAGTTAGATGCTTGAAATGTTGCAGTGATCCTTGGTTCATACTTTTGGCAACTTATTGATTGTGGGTTGTTGTGTAAATTTATCTTGGAACTTATATTTTTGTGCTTAGTTCAATTATGAGTATTTATTCATTTCAATTGCAAAAATAAGGTTGGTGTGGATGAATGCTCATGATCTGAAAATATTTAATTCCTTAGAAGATTGCACCATTTCTATGAGATTGCACGATAAATCTAGGTCAAACAAAAACTAGTTTTAAGGGATTGGTCCATTTTATGTATCTTATCATTTTTTATTGTTGATCGTAGGAGCGATTTTATCTTAGGATTTCTATAAACCCTTTTCTTTTGCTATTTCTTTGAATATGGGTTAAATTTAGGAAATTCAGTATCAACACATTGCGAAATCCAATAGACTTAAAGATCTAGTATTTTTTTGTAAGGTCCGTTTGTGATTACCAACATTTTCACATTATATCTAACTTTTTTTACTTCACTATCAAGACCTGACATTAAATACCTTGGGGTTATCTCTTCGTTGACAGAGATTTACCTTTCAAGAGAGATAGGATATAATATTCTATTTGAGTTATTGTTGTGCAAAAAACACCATCAATAGATTGGCACTAGAAGGAGGGCCTGAATTATCAAGTTGGATCAATTTTTGAGTTCCATTTCTCTTGAAAGATTTAGAAGAAGAACCAGATCCATGTCAGGAGAAGAGTTTCAAGAACTACCACTCCCAATTAGGTCAAGAAGGACTCGAATGAGGGAGGAATCATCACCCATCTAGCCACTCCCATCAACTCCTTCATCCTCACCTTCATCAATCTCATCTTCATCCTATTATGAAGCCATCCCTATTCAACAATCCAACCAATCATCAAACAACCATTACCGCCTCCACCCCCACCAATGGTTTCTTGGCAAATAACCCATCACCTATATCCTTCAATAACTACAATCTCATGTCCAAGAACCCTAAGAATTTTGTCTCTAACCTCCATACAAATGACCCCAATAGGACAACAGAGGAACACATCCATATTTTCCAGACTTGTTTGAGGGATGCAGGGATTAATTATGAAGATTTAGCATGGAGGCTCTTCCCTTATTCCCTAGGAGAGGATGCATTTTACTAGTACAATCATTTACCTACTACATCAATTCATAATTGGACTGAAATTGAGGTTGCATTTCTATAGAAGTTTACAATTCCTATAAGTTCCAATGAGCTCTACTTGTAGTTTACCTAGGTTAAGAGGGAATTTAATGAGACTGTAGGATCATTCAACATTAGGTTCCATCGTGCACATACTAGATTATAATCTCGCTATGTTCTAGATGATGCTACTACTCTGGAGGTTTATTTCAAATCCCTTGATAGTCTCACTTCCACCTTCCTTAAGTGGAGAACTAATCCCCCAACTACCTTTCTTAGTGCATATACATAGGCAATCAAGGTTAGAACTGATCTAAGACAACACTTGTTGGGACCTACCACTCACGCTGTACAAGTCCAAGTCCTCAATCAAGCTTTGACCAATCATACTTCCATTATGAACCCTATTTATTAGTTGTCATTGGTTCCTCACCCAGGCCCCCCAATAAGTCAGGCTCACCCAATACCCAATTATCCCCATAAAAGTGCTAATCAACCTCTTCATTCACAACAACAGGCTAGTTTTCCTACATATTTCCAGAATTTAGAAGTCTTGAATCAGTCCATTGGTTTTGGAGGAGCATCAGGATACCTTCAAAATAATGTGAATTTAGTGCCCTACAATAGTCCTGATAAGGAGAGGCTAGATGAGCTAACAGAGCAGGTGAATAAATTGAATATGGAGGTAACTTACTTGAGAAACTAGAATAGTCAACTCCAAGATGCTCAGAGGAACATGCAATAAAATTACAACAAAGAATCGAGATGTTGCATGTGGATAGATTTTTGACAGAGGACAATATTTTGATAGAAACTAGAATTTCAAGAGAGGACAAGGTTCTGGTCAGAACTTTGATAGAGGGCAACAATGTGGAAAAGGATTTGAGAGAAGACAACCACCCCAAAAAAATACACCATGGAACATTTGACCCAATAATGGAGGAGTCCTCACCTTGTTAGATCAACCTCCTAATAAGGAGAAACCTCTAAGTGGTGTATACTTGGCAGAGGCAGCTTTATCTAGATGGTTGAGGCTCCATAAGACTAGTCAACACTCTGAGATGGATTGTCTTGAGTTCCAAACTACTACTTCAATCTTCCCATATGAAGTTGAGAATAATTATACTGTTCAAAATATGGATCCTTCCACTCCCTATGATTCTTTGGTATTGGTCTTGAACCATGCACCTTTTTTGAAGGATGAAGAGAATGATCCAGAAGAGGAATCAAGTAGTCAAAATGGAGAGATTGAGAAAGTGCTTAATGAAGATGAAATTTATCAATTATTCAATGAAGGAACTAAGAATGATAATGGACCTTTGGATGAGGAGGAAGGTGGCATTGAGGAAGTATAGATGTTCCAACAACCTGCAAGGAAATATGATTTGAGGAATAAACCTAATAGAAACCCTCAAGCTAGAGGCCCATTCACAACATCTATCCCTCCAAATAATTTTACTACTCTGCTAGATCTAAATTCTAGTAATAATCCATCTTACCCTCATGTGCCAAAACAATACTTTGCAAAAGGAGGACAACTTGATGCACTGAAAGGAGGTAACATTGATAAGAAGACTGATTATCGTAGGGAAATACATGTTGATATGAACATAGAGAAATTGGGTGAGTATGTGACCAAAGAACTCAAGAAAGTAAAGGTGAGTCTTTCTTCTTTTGAGTTAATAAGAGTTCCCACTATCAGAAATACAATATTAGAATCTTTTAATTCACAAGGGAAGATAGTAAGTGAAGCAGTTGGAAAGAATCCTAGTCCATAGGTTCCTAAAGGCCAAGGCTAGGTACAATCTAGAGAAAGGGGGAAAGAAAAGGATAAGAGTTAGGTTGTACAAGCTGACACACAACTAATTTTATTCCAGGGTAAGATAGAAACCCCTCCTTTTCTTATTTTTTTTCACTTTTTTGGGAAGAACCTACATAATTGTCTTATGGATTCAGGAGCATCTACAAATGTTATGCCTTTTTTTGTCTGTAGAGCTCTAGGAATCACTCATGCTACCTCTCAAAATAAGGTTACTCAATTGGATAAGACAAAGGTAAATATAGTAGGAGAGTTGAACATGATTCCCATGCAGGTTGCATCAGATCCTAGGGTGCAACAAGTAATTAACATTTAGGTGGAAGACATTCCTGACACCTATGTTCTAATCTTAGGATAAGATTTCACTAAGGTACTAGATGGATACACATCCATAGATCATTCCCACATGTGGATTCCCTAGAAAGGAGTCCCAAATCAAATATGAATTGAAAGGGAACCTAGAATGAAGTATGTGAAAACTGAATACTAGAATACTTCAAATGAGATATTGGTATCAAAGGTTAGTATGGGTAATTATGTATTGGTTGCTCCTGTTTTGGATGTGAAACAAATTTTTATGTTACAGAGCTTTTTGGTGAGTTCACATCATAATCTTGTAGTTCTAACACACTGAGTGAGCCAATAGATGAAATCAATGATCAAGAATATGGAGAACTTGGGCTACTGAACAATTTCCAAGATTTTATACATAAATGTGTAGAGGATCAAATATAGCTAGGAAGAGGGATGAATTTTGAGGACCTGCTTCTTCCCAATTGGTGTAGAGTTCATAATTATTCTCACTCTGAGATGGAATTTTACCTATGTCAAACAATGGTGGAGAAAATACAAGGGTGCATTAATCTAACCCCAACTGTTAGATTGGATATACAAATCCTTCAAGATGATCCTAAAGGTAAAAGACCAATGCCCCCTGAAGAACCTCCTAGTAGCAGTAAGACCAAAGATAACTCAAGAAGATCAAGAGTTGATGGTTGTTGGACATTAATATTTGATGGATCCAAGTCAAAATAGTGTGCTAGAGTAGGGTTTGAATTGATTACTCCAAGAGGTGAGACCTATTTTTCTACTCATAGGCTCCAATTCCAGTGTACTAATAATGTGGTTGAGTATGAGAATATAGTCCATGGGTTGTTAATGACATTAAGGAAGAAGGTTAAGATTCTACAAGTATTTGGAAATTCTGAGCTAATAGTTAGGCAAGTGAGAAAACATTATTCATGCCATGGTAGAAGGATAAATAATTATAGACATTGAGATTGGGATCTTATTAAGGTATTTTAAGCTTTCAACATTTAGTTGATCCCTTGTAGAAAAAATCAAACTGAAGATTCTTTGGCACAAGAAGCTAGTACATTGTAGCCCTTGTAACTCTTAGGTTTGAAGAAGTTTATGGTGGAGCTCACTCTAGTACCCTCGGTTCCTGATAACGTAACTAATTTCCAAGTGTTTAAGGATGAGAGGAACATTCTTTATTTTATCACAAGCTATGATGTGTTTACTTCTCAAGTGATTGACAAAGTAGAACCTCAAGAGGTAGAAATGGACCTAGAAGGGCTCATCAACCTAGAAACTAATACTATCCCAAGAGTTATGGTCTAGTTAGAAAGTATTTTTTATTTGGATAAGATGAAAGATAAAGAGGAGTAGGTTAAAAGGGAATCTCTTAGCAGTCAATGTGAAACATACAACATGGGGACTCAAGATGATATAAAAAATGTCTTTATTGGTAAGGTGTGCACTCCATAAGAAAGGAGAGGGATTATTGATGCATTACATACCTATTAGGAAGTGATAGCATGGAGTTATGAGGACTTAGAGATATATGATACTTCAATCATTACACACACTATTCCCTTGGAGTCAAATGTTAAACCATTCAAGCAAAGGCAAAGGCCAATTAATGCTTTGTTGGAACCTATCATCTAGAAGGAGGTGCAAAAGATACTTTAAACATGAATTATATTTCTAGTATGAGATTCAAAATTGGTTGCGAATTTGGTTCTTGTAAGAACGAAAAATGGAGATATTAGACTATGTGTTGATTTCAGGAACCTTAATAGGGCATCAAAGAAAGATAATTATTTGGTTACTTCTTTAGACGAAGTGCTTCAGATTATCAATGGATCTCAGATTATGTCATTTATAGATGGGTACTTTGGGTACAAACAAGTTATGGTGCAATGTGAGGATAGGAATAAAACTTCCTTTACTACAAAATGGGGGACTTTTGCTTATAGGAGAGCCATAGATATTTCCTTTAAGGACATCATTGGTAAATGCATAATTATTTATATGGATGATTAACAATTTTTCCTAAGAAGAGAGGTAATCACATACTAGACCTATGCAAAGTGTTCTAGAGGTGTAGGGAGTTTGGAATTTCTCTTAATCCAAAGAAGTGTATCTTTCGAGTCACTGAAGGAAAACTGCTAGGACATGTCATTTCAAAACAAGGTATTGCTATTGATCCTGAATGAGTGGAGGCTATTTTGAATAGTCAACCTCTTGCAAGAAAAAAGGAAATGAAGTCATTCTTTGGGAAAACCAACTTTGTCAGAAATTTTATATCTTAGTTTGTAGAAATAGTGAAGCCCTTGAATGCAATGTTGAAAGAAGAAGAAAAATTTGAGTGGACTGTAGAGGCTAAAGAAGCATTTGTAAAAATTAAGAGAGCTATCTCTAAGTCTCCAGTATTGGCGAGTCCAGATTATACCAATCCTTTTTACATATATTCATTTTCTTGTGACCACTCTTGTGCTGGTATGTTAACTCAGAAATATGACCAAGGAAATGAGCATCCCATAACTTGTATGAGTGCCCCTTTAACGAACCAGAACTAAGGTAACCTAACATAGAGAAGTAGGCTTATGCCATGGTCAGAGTTGTGAAGAATTTCACGCACTATATCCTAAGGAATAAGGTCTTTTCCATTGTACCTGACCCTGCCATGAAGCTTTTACCAATGCGAAATGAGTTAGGGGAACGAAGGGCTAAATGGGTAACCATGTTGCAGGAATATGATATCGAGATTCAACCCATGAGATTGGTAAGAGAATAGGGATTAACAAAGATAATGGTTGAGATGGGCCCTGACCTCACAATTATCACCTCTAGGATGTCTCTCCATGGGACTGGTATAGTGAAATTATTTATTATCTATTGAATCAACAATGTCTTGAACACCTCAATACAGTACAATGGAGAGCTTTACATTTGAAGAGTGATTATTATATGATGAAGGGAGTTGTCTTGTATAAGAAAAATCATGATGGTGTCTACTTGAGATTCTTGGGAAAACAAGATGTTGCGATAGTATTGGACTAATTCCATGATAGATATGGAACCTGTCATGGGTCAGCACCCTCCACTGCAAATCAAATCATGAGAGTGGGTTATTATTGGCATACCTTTCTCAAATATGAACACAACCATGTGAGGAATTGATATGTATGTCAAACCATAGCAAGTAAGGAGAAACGTGCAGCCCTTCCACTTTAGCCAGTCATAGAGGTAAAACCATTTGCACAATGGGGAATGGATTTCATTGGTCTAATCTGTTGGAGTTGAGAAGATACAACACCACAGAAGTCCAAAAGATCTTTGCAAGAAAATAACCTGTTACAAGGAGAAACAAAGAGAAGCAACAAAAGAAATGCTCAAGAATCTAGAGCAATGAATTCACACAAAATGTAAAATGAATTAATTATACAAAAGATAGTTTTCAACTATATATAGATGAAAACCCTAAAAAGGAAAACCCTAGGCTTGCACAATAATAATTAATAAAGTAGTTAATTATTATGTACCTAATGTTAGCTTAAGTGAAAAGAGGTAAAAGGGAACTTTAAGTAATTAAACAAATATTATTTAATTAATAAAGTAAATACCCAATTACTCTAACACCCCCCCTTAAGATAGACATAGGGAGAAGCTAAAACCTAGAAGAAGCTACTGAAAGCAAAAGCAATGGGTCCCAGAAACAAGGCCAGATCAGGTACCCATGTACAAAATCAATGCAAACTAAATGAAATGGGGTAAAGGAGAAAACCCAGTGGGAACAAACCTCCTCCCCAAAATAGAATGCAAGGAAGGAATGCAATGCACTAATGAAAGAAGGATAGGAGGTGGATAACATGATACCCCCCATAGACAGCTTCTATCATATAAGTAAATGTACAATGGTCTCCATAGGAGATATAGAAAGAGAGAAGAAGGGCCCCCCACAGTGAAGAAACTCCTGTCACAATGGTAGATGCCTGATGTAGAATCCAAAAGGAGATCTTGAAGCAGCAAAAGATATCCCTCCCCTTGGGAAGAAACGAATCCATGGACCTATACCGAAGAAACCCTGTGAAGAAGGAAGAACCAATCTGTCTCAAGATGTGTGCCATGATAGGATACTGAAGACTCTCAGTGTCTAAATGGAAACAAATAATGTCAAATCCAATCTGATGTGGAGAATATTGAAATGCAACCTCTGAATGCATAGATAATGGTGGGCGAACAGTGATAATCTGATTGTCAAGGTAGAGGAGATGAATGTCCTCAAGATAATCCTCCAAATCTGCAATATAGGACTCAACAAATAAGAAATATATGTCTGCAACATAAGAGTCCAAAGTAGCTATGTCTGGAAGATGTATGATTCCTTGTGGCACTGAATCAAGAACAACAAGAGATGCTGATGAAATCTCAGTCTGAAGAGTAGGAACTATGAGACAAACCTCTGATCCATCAGAATAAGTAAGGGTGTCTAAATACTCAAGCTCCTCTAAAGTATCATGATCAAATGGTGTATTCTCTCACCAAGCAATGGGTATGAGACAATCTAAAGTAGGATCCTCTGGGAATGGAGATAGAATAGGGTCTCCATAGATCTCCCAAAGACATGTCCAAAGTGGGTGAGGACAATCAATATCCGATATAACCAACACAGTGTCATGATCAACACTAGACAATATAACTCCTGCAATGTGATTTCTAATAATATCCCATGCTAATCTACCCTCTAAAGTTGCTGGTTCAGGTATGAGATCATACAAATAAGGCAAAATATTAAGCCACCTACAATGTGTAAGTATACCCTTTGCCCATGACTCATAATTACCCCGTTCCAGAAGAACAACTGAAGGGTGAGTAGAGAAACCCATGATAACTCTTCAAATGAAAAACAAACTAAGAAATCTGACCTTACAACATTTAGATCAAGTGAATATAACCCATCCCACGCAAACAAAACTCATGTAGGAGCCAAAAGGACCAAGTAATTGAGCAAAGTGTAAAAACACACAAAGCTGAATAAAAAATACCTGGTAAATGAACTTTTAAAATAGACTATAAATCTGGAAAGATCACTATAACACCTTTCCAACGCCTATTTGTTTGCGCAAAACGGAGTTCAAACGCAAAAGATACGCCCCTTGGAGTGAAAAAACCAAGTTCTGACTTTGACTAGCAAAAAACGTAGCAGAATTGCAAAATCAGGAAAACTTACTAGTACCACTGGAATGGTTCTGGAACCAGCTTTCCGATGATATCTTGTTTGCAAAAAACCGAGAAAAAATGCCCATTCTATGCCCGATTAGCGCAAGCTGCTCCAATGTACAAAAAAAAAAATAGTTTAGAGCCCTCAAGGGCTAAAGTCTTTGGCCCCTGGTCATGTAGACGACCAGGGGGCTGGTGGCTGGGCGGAGCGCGCAGTCACCCATGTGACCGGGCGGCAGGGTTTTGGAGGCCCGTAGGGGCTGGCACGACTGAGCTCGTCGGTGGGCTCGGCGGGTGTCGGCGGACTCGGGTTGAGTTGGCTGCGGTGTCGGCAGAGTCAGCAGAGTCGGCAGGGGCCGAGCCAGGAGCATGGCAAACGGAGTGGTGAGCTCGGCGGAGCGTAGGCAGGAGCACGGCGGAGCCGGAGGCAATGGGCGCAGTCAAGCCGGACGGAGCAACGGGTGGCGGAGCGGCGGCTGGTGGCCGCTTGGTGGCACGGTGGTGGCCGCCGGGCGGCGGGAAAAAAATACTGGCTGTGCAAGAAAAAAATCAAAAACCTTAGATTTTTTTTATTTTTTAAAATTTTTTTGCGATTTTTGCTCCGTATGGCCCTAGGGCAAAAAAAATTTTGCCTTCCAAATTGACTGTAACTAAAATCGACGATTTGACAGTCGTTTTAGGGGTTTTTGGGCTCTACGAATCTAATGGAACTGTCCATTTGAGCCCAAAGTAAACCCAAAAAATGGAGTATGTTGAATCCACCCAAAAAAAACTTAGAACTCTAGATCTGCTTCCAATGCAAAATCTCAAAACAAGAACAAGCAGCTGCAAATCTGAAGCTCTGATACCATGTTGGAGTTGAGAAGATACAACACCACAGAAGTCCAAAAGATCTTTGCAAGCAAATAACCTGTTACAAGGAGAAACAAAGAGAAGCAATAAAAGAATTGCTCCAGATTCTTGAGCATTTCTTTTGTTGCTTCTCTTTGTTTCTCCTTGTAACAGGTTATTTGCTTGCAAAGATCTTTTGGACTTCTGTGGTGTTGTATCTTCTCAACTCCAACATAATCAACCCACCCTCCTCTACAGGCCACAGGTACATTCTCACTATCACTAATTATTTCATGAGATGGACTAAGGCTCTAACATGCAAACAATGTACTTCTTATGTGGTAATCAATTTCATCAAATTAGGTATTATCAATCACTTTGGGTGTCCATTGGCTTTAGTATGTGATAATGGACCTGCATTTGCATCATTGAAATTTTATAACTAGGCCTTTGACCATGGAATTATTATAAAATTTGCATCCAATTATTACCCACAGGGCAATGGTTTAGTTGAGTCTTCCAATAAGAATCTTTTAATAGTCATTCCTAAGCTATTGGAAAAGAATCCCAAGGATTGGCACACCCTGCTTAGATTTTCTCTTTGGGAAGATCATACCAGATAGAAGACATCCCTAGGAACCTCTCCTTATCACCTAGTGTATGGTTTGGAACCCTTTTTTCCCATCCAGCCTAATATCCCTACCTTGCAATTCATTAATGCATATTATGATGAAGAAGATAGGTGTGAAGCCCACCTGGTTGAACTATTACACCTTGAGGAAAGAAGAGATGAAGCCTTAGAATTTCTTTCCAAACATCAGGGTGTAGTGAAGAGATGGTTTGATAAGAGATCCAATGTGAAATAATTTCAAATCTCTGACTTGGTTCTCTACTAGGATGAAGCACATGATCGAAAAGGGGGGAATGGAAAATTTCACAAACTTTGGCTCGAACCTTATCAGATTTCAGAGATCCTAGGAGATAATGCTTTTCGCTTGAAAACCCTCATTGGAGAGGATATCCCACTACCTATCAACAGGAAGTATTTGAAGCATTACTTCCAATCCTAAGTTGTTTACAAATATTTCTTTGTACATAGGTAGAGTAGGTTTCCTTTTTGTTGTTCTATTCTTGCTTTGGTTAATTTAGGGTTTCTTTTTTCTTTTCTTTGGTTGTTCTCTTATTTTGGTTAGAGTAGGTTTTCTTTGGTTTTTTTTTTTTTTAAATTCTCTTGCTTTGGGTTTTCTTTCTTTATTTTGTGCTTGTTTCATTTGCATGACAACTGTTGTTCTACTTGGGGTTGTTCTAGAGATTTATTTTATAAACTCTAATCATCTTTTTAGAGTCATGTGGTGGAACTTATTTATCTAGTGTTAGATATGCTTTGAATTTGTAGGTCACCTTGTTGAGTCAAATATGGAATGCATTCGGGTCTCATATTTTGCACAAATCATAAAGGTTCCAAGGTTGCATATGGTCCTTGTGAATTTTGGTTAGCTGAAAAATCCTATATTCTACTTCAGTGCCACTGTGGTTCTCACCCCTCAGTGTGAGCTTCATTGATTATAGGGTGAGAGGGAAATTTTGAAAGATCTTAATAGAATAAGAAAAGAAAAAGAAAAAAAAAGGAACTACAAAGATCAAAAGGAAATATTCACCTCATTAGGGATATCCTAGTATCTCTACTAGGGCTATGGACACCTGACTAGTAGTGGAGCTATGCTTAAGAGAACCATAGTGATAACCTCATTAGGGGTATGGATGCCTGATTGGTAGCAAGGCTCTATCAAGGATGCTTTTGGAGTTGGAATCTTCATGTAGCTTGGTCGAACCACATTTGGTCCTTGTTGTAGTCAAGGAAAAGTAAATGCATACATGTACACACACTTTGACCCTGATGTGGGAAAGGTATGCTTGCATGTGCATTCAGAAACCTTGTCCATAGGTGACCTGGTGTAAGGACTAAAAATAGATATTCTAGGTTCTTGATTCTAGTTTTGCATTAAAATAATCCCCATTGAAAGTAGGGACCTTCTTTTCTTGCTCTTTTTGTTTTACTCTTTGGGATTGTATTTGGTCCTTGGTGCTTTGATCTCTGAATTCAATTTTTTCAGGCATCCTCGGATTTTCATCTTGCTTGCTGAAATGATTGCCTTAAGTCAATCATTGGAAAATTTTGTTTCAAGAAATTTTTGAGCTTTCCTCTAATTTCGGGAATTTCCACCTCTAGCGGAATTCCCCGGTTTCCTTGAAAACCCGATGAGGAGGAGTTTACAATATGATTCGAAGATTCTGGTCCTTCATGGAATTCTTTGTTGACTGGATTTAACTAAAACTCCTATACCTCATCAAATTCTCAGGTTAAGTCTTGGTCTATCTTGTCAATTGCATTTATACTTCATGTACGGACTTTGTGGACTATGCTTAATGAGGTTTTTGATTTTTATGTTGTAAATCAATTTTTTTTTCTTCCTTGGGTTTGAATAATCTTGGTTCCAAGCATGGTGTGAAAATTTGGCATGTTGATCTTTGGATCATTGGCTTTTGGTGGTGCTTTTTTGGCAATTTTCAAGTCTGCCTGAGATTCAAATTGTTTCTTGTTGCTTCTATTTTGATTTTCTCTTCATTCATGGTATGTTTCTAAGCCTCTATTTTCAATTGATAGATTTTAAATTCTCTAAGGTATTGTGAGTGTACTTTGGATTTGGATTTTAGTTTCATGGTGGTTTGAAACTCGATTAGGGTTTCTCCCTCTCTTTTTTCAATGCCTCCTCTAAAATTGATGTGTTCATCCTTACTGATTTCATGATTCGATTACACCTTGCATTTATAGATTTCACCTCCTCCTTGAATTTAGTTTTGTGGGTGATTTTGTTTTGACTAGAGATTGATCTTGGATTCCCCCTTAGTTTTGATTGAAATTGTGGCCATGTTTTCCTCATGAATACCTAGGGTTTGATCTCAAATTTATTACTCATGCTATTAGATCACTCTTGGGAGAGTTAGAAAATTAGGTTTATCAATGAATAATATGAAGTCGGTGCAATCCGAGCTTAAATCCTCAAATTTGTGATCGTTCGATCAATTTGGGTGAAATCCTGGTGAAGTCAAAGATTTCGGGTTTTGATGAATTCGGGGATTTCCTTTACCTTAGGATTTCCCCAGATTTCCTTTTCCTTGTCACTTTCTTGAAAGCCCGTGTAAAATGTGAGAATTGGACTGATTTCATGAAAATTCATTGTCTTGAGATATCCCCAAAATTTTGTTATTTCTTCATTTTCTCGAAATATGCAATGTTTCATTGGCCTCATGGATTTCCTTTCCAAATGGAATTCTATGAGGATATGATGGAAGTGAAAGTTAGGAGTATGCATGACTTAATTGTTAATGATTTTTTTCATCTCGTGATTGATTTGAGTGAGTTGGGGATAAATGATAATATTTCTTGAGTTTTTCATGATGGTTTATTGACTTTTTATGTTTGTTGTACTTTCATCACTGAATTTCGCCTGGCTCAAAATTCCTTGAAATTCCTTTCTAACCCAAACTCCGTGAAGGGGTGAAAATCCTAAACTTTGAGAAAGGGTATTTTAATGATATTTTAAGGGGATTTTGATTATTTTTTTCATTTCTTTGATGATGAACATGTTATGTATGATGGATTAACCGTGATTCTATTATTGTAATGAAATTCATTATGATGTTTAATTGGGTGTAGGCTAAATCAAGTAAGGTTATGGCTGGTAGGACTAAGAAGAAATAGGTATATCCTAGTTCGAAGGGATGTTCCATCTCAGAGGTAGAAAGGATCAAACTGGATATTAAGAGCAAGGTTCTAGAGAGAAAGCTAACAACCATTTGGTCATAAATTATTGACACCAATATAGCCAAATGGGAATATGAATAATTTAATGCAAGAATGGAAATGCAAAATCCTCCATTATTGGTTAGAAGCTTAGTTGAATCAGGATTGGCTCATGTTACTAGGTTTCCTTTGAGGATCCAATGATTTGAATTGTTTTTAGAATGTGCTAGACACTATGAAAATGGTACACAAAGAGTGATTGGTCCATAGGGCAGGGTGTTGGCTAATTTCTCTCCTCCTTTGGTGGCTCAAATATTTTATATGCCTAACAAATCCCATGTGGTAGGCTTAGATCTGGATGTAGCCAGGAAGTATTATTCAGATGATACAAACAAGGCCATACAAGTGATTAAATCTTGATTGGGGAATCCTAAGCCCCACATTTCTAAATTTCCAAAATAACTAGTCAGGGAAAATTTCAAGTTAGAGTACTATGATGCAATCACTCTCATTAGCAAAGTGGCAGGCCTAAAGAGTGCAGGGGTCCTTGAAAATTGGATATTTTTTTTTATAGTGAGGATGGAGAAGAACACTGATTATTACTAGGCATGCATCATTAGTGCAATGATACATGAGTAGCTCTATAATGTGTTGCAAACAAATTCATTCACCATGACCTCCTACCTAGTATATGCCTTGGCCAAATTTCATGAATACAAGGGATTGTGGACAAGAGGTGTCTTTGGGAAGGATGCGATCTTTTAATTTTATCCACAATTACATTTAGGAAGCTCAAGTTATAGGAGAGTGAATGATGCATTCACTTTGTAAATCATTAGATTGCTCCAAGGTGCAGAGCATATCAAAATTTTAGATGTTGCAAAATAGGTTATAAAGAGATTTGGAGCTTGGTTCAAACAGCTCCCCACTTTCTCCTACATTAGGATAGATGGTTGTGAAAGGGCACCTTAAATGCTACCCAGGTATCAGATAGATCATCTTATTCTACTAAAGGTCACTAGGAAAATATGTGACTTTGATGCTATTATGAATAAGGTTAAACACAAGACCAGACTTGGTAATGACTCCACTCTCAATATAGGTAGAAATGAGGCATATTCTTCCATCATTTCACCAAATTATTCTGAGGAAGAAATGGGTGCCTTGGGCTTATCATTCCACTCTAAGAGGCCTAGGTTTGACATGAATGGTGAAGTACAAAAGAAGGGTAGTAGGAAGTTCATCCACAAATATGACCTTTAGGATTATTGGGCCAACTGCAAGGTTGAGTTTGAGATCAAGAAGAAGAAGTTCTCAAGGCTACCATTCAAATTGATTGGGTTGAAAAATTGCAAGGCCATCCCTAATCAAATTGGTGATGATGGGGATGCAATTAAAAATCATGATTATGAGTCCATCAAGGACAAATCAGTGGATATTGATTGGCTAGAAGAAGAGAAAATAAAATTGGAATAAATCACAGATCCTGTCCTCAAGTACACTAGATTGTGGATCAAACACAATATTTGGGAGTTGGATAGTAAGGGCATGCAATATACTTATGACTTGATGGGGGATTTGGAGTCCCATTCTACCTCTAAAGAAATTAAACAAGATTCAAATGGAAAAGGTAAGGTGGAATCTCCCTTTAAGATCAAAATTAAAGGTGATCAAGTAGAGATGGAGGAAGAAAAGAAGAGAAAACCACTTTCCAAAAAGAGGAAGAATGTTCCTAAGAACGAAAAGTCTACCGTGGAGGAGGATCTAGATGAAGAAGGTGAGGAGAATAGTGCTCCTATGCTTAAGAAGAGAAATATGACAATAAATTCAAGGAAAAGAATGAGCCCTCCAAGGAGAAAGAAGGGGAACCATGTCCTCCTGTGGTGCATGTGGAGAGTTCTAGAGAAAGGACACAAGTTTATACCAGAATATCGAGGAACGCTTCTCCAAAGGGTAGTGCATTGAAAGTGGATGTGACCATAACTTATATTGTTTCAGAGCAATAGAACGATGCCTCTTCCCTTCCCAAAACACATGATGTGTAGCATGATCCCAATGTGCACCATGAATCCAAGGATGTAAAGATTAGTGACCACCCAGACGAATATGTAGAAGGATTCAAAGAGGGAGAAATCCATACTACTAAGGTAGAGATAGAAAGAATCATACAGTCTCTTTTGTTAGGTTATGAGGATTCACGTGTTGAGGATAAGGGAGATAAGTATCTAGGAAAAGAAGAAATGGCTGCAAGGAATCCTCCATCGATACTTGAGGAGGATGAATATAATGTGGAAAAATATGAGAATCATGAGGAAGATAAAGGAGGAGGAAAAGATGGAGAGGTTCCCTTAGAGAATAATGTAAATGTTGAGACCTCTATGGATCAAACTAAAAAGGGAACACATAATGAACAAATTGATGACTCTTCCCCTAGTTGACTCAATGAAATATTAAAGGATAAGAAAGGAAAATAAAAAGGCTAGGGTTATTTCCATGATTGATAGAGATGAGGAAAATAACTGGGTGATCCACATAGATACTCCAACATGTGATAAGAAAAAATATGAGGTAATGATCCAAGACTACAAAATTCAAACCATTAATCTTAGGCCTAGCTCCATGATGAAATTAGTTCAAGAATTCAAAGGATTCAATGATTTAATTGTTAAATTGAACAAAGAGGTGCAAGCTAACTAGGAATTGAAAAAGGATAATGAGAGATTGAAAATATATTCGCAAGATCTCATGAAACCTTTGTAATCTATATCTTCATCATTTGAAGTATGCCTTCTACCTAAGGATACCATCATTGAATTGGAAAATATGAAAGGTACCACACAGGTCACACATGACTGGTTGTAGGGGGTGGAAGCTAGGGGAGGTGATGCAATCAAGGACATCTTATCAACTAGTGGAGATGTGCACAGTTCAGTGGAATGGTTGAGAAACATGTTAGCTGAAGATAAGGAGGATGTTGACCCCTTGATGCTGAAAACCAAGGTCATCATGAAGTATACTAAGGAGAAGCTTGTAGGTGAGGGAGTTTTATCTTCCTCAAAGGTTTCTGAACCTTGGGAATGGTATGAAGCTTTACAGATAAGGCAAAGGGTATTGAAGAAGATACATAAGTAGTGAAAACAAATAGAGGGAACCTTGACTGATATATATAATAGGTGAATTTCATTATGTGTGATCATGATAGGAAGGAAAACATTTGCATCAAAGCACTTAAGTTTGGATAAATTGAGGAAATGGTGGCATTAATTTTATGGCTTGGTTGATGATGGTCCAATTACTATGCACCAACTTGATGATGCGGCCACATACGTTGCAGTCTTGGAGAAGTATTCAACCCTAAAGGTGGAGTGGGATGAGGTCATTATGAAATCAAGGGGAGAAATTAAATCTCTTCATAAAAGATTCAAAGTATTAAATATTCCACCTTTGGCCGAGCTAGAGGAGATTTCCCTTAAGATAAAGGATAAAATGGGGTGAGATAAAGACAAGGGGGAAGGAATTTAATGCAGTCCTACATTGAAATTTATGCTTCCCCATTATTCCTTCTTTTGTTCTTCACATGCATTCGACCGAGCTATATTGGATAGTCCAAGCCGACTTGGAAAAAGTCTCAAGCATTTAATAGAATATTATATTTTATTTTAGGAGATTTTTTCCTTGGCCGACCTATTTTGTGGTTGAATTCTCTTGTAACCCTAATTAGGATGAAATTCTCTATAAGTATGGAATTTTACCTCAGTTTTAAGAGTTAGTTAAAGGATTAGACTTTAAAGAAAGCAAAGTGACAAAGTATAAGCTAGAATTAGGAGTTACTTTTCTTTTCTGAATCGATTGTTATAACACCAAATGTTGGAATTATTGCTACTGTTGGATGAACTCAATACGATTGAAGACTTTGTGCTTTGGTGGCCTCTCTTGGATTGATTTATCTTGCATGTTTCTTTTCATTCTATTTTTCCAAATTTATTTCAAAAATGTTGAACAAATGTTATATTCATGGTTAGATGCTTGAAGTGTTGTAGTGATCCCTGGTCCATAATTAGGGCAACTTATTGATTGTGGGTTGTTGTGTAAAGTTAGCTTGGACCTTATATTTATGTTCTTAGTTCAATTGTGAGTATTTATTCATTTCAATTAAAAAAATAAGGTTGGTATGGATGAATTCTCATGATCTAAAAATATTTAATTCCTTAGAAGATTGCACTATTTATGTGAGATTGTAGGATAAATCTAGGTCAAACAAAACCTAGTTTTAAGGGATTGGTTCATTTCAAGTATCTTGTCATTTGTATTGTTAATATTAGGAGTGATTTTACCTTAGTATTTCTCTAAACCCTTTTCTTTTTCTATTTCTTTGAATATGGGTTAAATTTATGAAATTCAGTATCAACACATTGTAAAATATGATAAACTTAAAGATCCAGTATTTTTGTATGGTCCCTTTGTGATTACCAACATTTTCACATTATCACTGAGTTGTTTCACTACAATTTCAAGACCTTACATTAAATAACTTGGGGTTATCTCTTCGCTAATAGAGATTTACCTTTCAAGAGAGACAAGATATAATATTTTTTCTAATTTGTTGTTGTGCAGAAAAAAACATCAACGATTCCTAGTATTCCTCCAAAGGTGGAGAAGGTTATTCGCAAGGTATCCCCACCCCATACTTGAAAAAGAAAATATGGAGGTGTTCATAGACAACCTAAATGATGACATGATGTATAGGCTTTAATTACAATATCCTCCCACTTTTGAAAAATTAATCAAAAATGGGATTAAAATCGAGGAAGCCTTAGTCAAGAGAGGATTTTTTAAAATCTATAACAAAAAAAACTCACCCAACTCCTCAAATAATGATAAACCAAAGTTTTGGGAGAAATACAAGAACAATAGCAATGATAATTCTATAGAAGCATATAATTCCAAACTAGTTTTTAATCTACTAGGAGTTATCTAACCCAACTCTGAATCCAAACACAAACCAAAACATAATATAAAAAGATAACAATCCTCCACCTAGGCTACCATATAAAATAAAATAAATTGTAGAAATTTCACTCCTTTAGGTCAATCCTATGAATCTGCATTGAAAGAACTTATAGAAGAAAATCTCACCACTCTCCCTGACACTCGAGGATTTGAACCTAAAGAAAAATAATCTTGGTGGAATGAGGCCCACTTTGCAAATTTCATCGATGCAAGGGTCACTTGACAAATAGTTGCATGCAAGTGAAACATAAGATATAAGACTTGATCGACAAAAAGGTCATACAAATTGAAGAGCCTCAAGGAAACACTAATCATGGGGTGTTAAAAAACCCTTTGCTAAACTATGATAAAGGGGATTCTTCCAACATAAATGGAAAAGGAAAAGGTGTGAATTATGTCTATGATGGCACCATTTATCAGATTTCCACTATTCAAGACCATACAAATGACCTTGACATCAATAAAATACCCGACCTTGTCGTGACCAATCCTCCAATAAATGATGCCAAAATTTCCTTTCATCAAATCAATAATCCCCAACAATACATGGTTGTGATGGATAATCAAATAAATGCTATCAAGATCAAGGTAAAATAAGACAGTTTCCCTATAAATGTGACCACAAGGGCTGAAACAAAATATGTGTTAAAAGGTAGCACCACTAAAATTTTTGATGCTCCATCTTAGAAATACAACATTATGGACCAGCTCCAGAATTTTATTATGCAAATACCAATGTTGGAGCTTCTTAAAATCTCACCAGCCCATAAAGAGATCTTGGAAAAAGTCTTAGTGGATACAGTGGTACCCAAAAAATTGGAATTATGCACTTTCCAGGCCATCATGGGACACCTAGTATTTGTTCATTGTTTATATTTTTTGGAAAATGATGATGTATCTCTTACCCATCCCTATAACACAACCCTCCATATTGAGGTTCTCATTCATAAGATTCATGTCAAATGTGTCATAATAAATGGGGGAGTTTGTCTTAATATTTGTACCTTAAAATTTTTCCATTCACTTGGGTTCTCTAAAAAAACAATATACACAAGAAAGAAGATTTCCATTAAGGCCTATGATGATGAGGAGAGAGCTTACAAGGGATTGAACATATTGGCAATTCAGGTGGGCCCAATTCAGAAATATGTGGTGTGTCAAGTGTTGGATAAAGACTTGATGTATAATATACTCTTGGGTCATCCTTGGATCCATGAGATGAAATTTGTTCCTTCAACATACCACCAGTGTCTAAAAATTTTGTGCAATAGGTACGAGATCACAATTCCTGCTGAATCTAGTGGTCCTCAACAATGCAATACTCTTAAGGCCATTTAGGATGTATTTGTACCACACAATCATGAAACTCCTAATTCTACATCTGATATCCCTAGTAATCCAATTTCTTCATCCAAACAACTAGAGAAAGAGGAAAAATTCACGCCTTCTGCATCAACCACTCATGAATTCCAGCTTAATACCTTGGCTAAACAATTTGAAAAGAAAGTCAAACTCAAAGATAAGGGTGTCGAAAAATATTCCATTGAACAATCGCTTTGTCTTTCACAACTAACTTCACCCAAATCATATGGTCATCCATCAACCTCATCATCCTCATAGCTATCCACACTTTTTGATGGTTGATTCATAAAATGGAGGCCTTAGGAAGAAGAGTCTAAAGACAAAGAAATATTGAATTGGCTCTACAAGGATGAAAGTGATTCTGAAGTAACAATGGCCAATGTTCATATCACTCAATATGGAAAATGATTCTCTATCTTGGAAAAAATGGGATATGATGGAAAAGGACCCATTGGAAAAAGAAAGGAAGGTATTTTTTAACCCATCCAACCCATTATAATGAATTCAAAGTACAAGACACAGTTGGGGTACAAAGAACATCAAGAGGGTGAATAAGCAAAAGAGGACTTGAAACAAAAACTTGTTGAAATAATCTTGCAACAACAAGCTAGTGATCATTATGAGACTAATTCTAATGAGTATGAGTGGGATTCACTATCAGAAGAAACCTGAGATGAAAAGGACATTGATGTTATAAAAAATTACATACCCACACTCAAGGAGGGACAAGTCTTGGGGTTAAGACCACTTGAAGTAGGATCACAAAATATCGATGGGCCAAGTGAAGATGATCAAACTCTTAGCGATATGGATCATTTAGAAGAGAATACAATAATAGACCTCGATATTTCCATAGTTTTGTATGATGATGATGTTTCCATTAGGACACTTACATCCTTTGATCTAAACCCATCTAGTGATTCCCTACCCTTACTGCATCTTGAACTTATAGATTGGGACCAAACCGAGCCAATCGACATCCCCATCTTTTCCAATGATGATGCTATTGTAAACTTCCTTTGTGAGAAAAATGAAATAGAATCCACCATTGAATGCCATAATGAGGATCCCAAATAGAGGAGTGCCAAATTTCCTAGCGGAAAATAAGTTAAAGAAAAAGAAAGATCTGATGTTGAAAACCATTTTATGGCAATATTAGATCAATACATAGTAAAAATAAAGAGTTGAGGCACCAAAGGATGGAAAATTTTGACACTCTTCCAAAAAAAATTCAAGAAATATCCAAAGTTTTGATCGAGCCAACACAGTCAATCAATGTCGGCAATGCAGAAACAATGATAACTCTACATCTAGCAGAATCTCTAACAGAACAAGAAAATCCCAACTGTGTTAAGTTCTTTGAGGAATGACAAGTCAACTTCACCTGGTCATACATTGGCATGCTAGGGATAGATCTATATCTCATCATGCACCATTTATCTCTCCCTTAAGGAATCAAACTAGTTAAAAGTTGAGAAAGATGCATCCCCACATTTCCTTATTGGTAAAAGCGAAGCTGAAGAAATTATTGGATGTAGGGTTCATTAGAACAATTGACTATGTTGAATGGATATCCAATATTGTTCCTATTTCAAAGCTAGATGGGGGCATAAGAATTTGTACAAACTTCAGAGACCTTAACAAGGCCTGCCTAAAAGATTATTTTCCCTTGCTGAACATTGATATCATTGTGAACTTAACGACAGGACATGGCATGTTATCACTAATGGACATTTTTTTTAGCTATAATAAAATCAAGATAACACTTGATGACCAAGATAAGAATTCTTTCACTTGCCCATGGGGTATGTTTTTCTAGAATATTATTCCTTTCAGATTGAAGAATCCATGGGAAACATATCACAAAGCTATGACAACCATCTTCCATGACATGATGCATACCTTCATAGAAGATTAGGTAGATGACTTGTTGGCTAAATCCTACACTAGAGAAGGAAATTTGGAGATACTAGACAAGATCTTCACTCAATTGGAGAAATTCAATGTCTTCCTAAATTTGAAGAAATGTGTGTTCGAGGTAACATCAACAAAATCTATTAGGTTACATAGTGTCAGAAAAGGGCATTGAGGTAGATCCTGCAAAATTAAAAGCCATCATGGAAATGTTGCCTCAAAATACTATGAGTTAGTTGAGATCCCTTCAATGTAGATTTCAGTCAATCAAGAGATTCATCTTGCATCTAGTCAATAAAACCCATCCTTTCACACACCAACTGCATAAGAATGTTTCCTTTCGATGGGATGAGAAATGTGAAGTGACCTTCAACCAACTAAAGCAATATCTGATGAGTCCACCCATCCTAGCACCACTAATAGAAGGAAAACCTCTCTTTGTATACATAGCCACAACTAATCGATCATTCAAAGTTGTGTTAGCACAAGAAGATTCAACAGGAAAGGAAAGAGAAATGTACTATATCAGTAGGACCCAAAATGGTTATGAAATCAACTATACATCCATACATAAATCTTGTTTAGTAGTAGTGTTTTCTACACAACAATTATGACACTATATGTTGACTCACATTATCAAACTCATAGCCAAGATAGATCCTCTAAAATATCTCCTAAGCAAAGCAAATTTGATAGGGAGATTGGCCAAGTGGGTGATGATACTCAACGAATTTGACATCCAGTACATTGATAGAAAGGAAATCAAAGGGAAATTCATCACTAGCCAGCTAGCTGAAGCACCGATTCATGATGATCACCCTATTGAAATCAAATTTCTAGATGTAGATGTCTTAACAGTCACAACACAACAATGTGTATTGTATTTTGATGGTTTATTTACTCAACATGATTTAGGAGAAGGAATTCTATTTATTACTCCCCAAGGGCACACCATTTTGAAATCCTACAAGCTAATGTTTCCTTGAACCAACAACATGGTATAATATGAGGCCCTCATCATCAACATCAAAATAGTGGTAGAATGGAAAATAATAGAGCTACAATTCTATGGGGATTCACAACTAGTACACAACTAGGTCAACAATTATTGCCAAATAAAGGATGATAAACTGATGCCCTATAAAAGAATAATTCATGATTTCAAGAAATATTTTGTTGACACTAAATTTGGTCAAATCCCTAGGATCGATAACAAAGATGCTAATGCCATGGTCACCATCACTTGTTACAAATTCCATCAAAATGTAACCGTTACGAGTTCATGGTGGAGCAACAGTGATCTGGAGGATCTTCACCAAAAATTGAAGTTTCCTGATTTTCTCCAAAAACAAAATCATCAGAAAGAGCCCTAAATTTTGAATCCAACACATCTCAAATGGAGGAAAATGGAGCTACAAAGCCTAAGATATGCTTAGTCAAACCTTGGTCAAATGAAGGCTCAGGTCAGAGAAAAAGGTAAAAATTAAAAGTTTCCAAAAGTGGTCAATATTGGTCTCATTGTGAAGAGCTCGATGAGAGGTTTTTGACAATGTTTCTTTCATGCAAATTAGAGGTCATATGCCCGAGTTATGAGAAGTCAAATATTAGGTCAAAAGTTAACCATGCTAACGTCATCATGACATCAACATAGTACAGTCAACACCATCAGACAACCATATGTTGAAACATGGAAAGTTGTGGATGAATAAAAAAATTCCACATGACACATCGTTGGGTGCCACGTGGGACTTTGAGACACATCAATTTGATCAACGAATATTCTTTCGACACATAGCAACATACATGGCATAGTTGGCAAGGTATATTTAAAAAGAGAATGTTGAGGGTGAAACCCCCAACCTGATACACATCGTTGAATAGCCTAACCACTCCTATTAGTGGCCTCACGAAATTATAGGGGCACACCCTATTCTTAAGGCTTAAAAAAAATCTGAAAACAAGTCAAATTAATATCACGCCAACCCCCCCACACTATGCACACTTGGAGTAGCGGATTTCATGGAGGAAAAGGTGGGCTTGGGTTAGAACCGAGCCCCCTATACTTGGTAAAACAATTAAAAAAATTAACATATATCCCTAAAAAAAATACCAACCACTAAACCATTAAGTGGTAAAAATAATAAAAATAAGGAATATAGGGCTTAACTCATATTTTAAGGATATTTGTCAATATTATATCTTTGTAAGGAAGATTATCCCGAGAGGTTGATATTTGCAATGATTTAAGGGATTATTTTGAATATTTTATGTAAATAGGGGAAATTTTCTAAAATATTTACCTTGTAAAGGGGATATTGGGAGATTTTGAAAATCAATTGGTTGAAGGAAAAATTGAGTAAATTTCTTGTATAAAAAGAGGGGGTAGCTTAGGAGTTGAGGAAAGTGGTGATGAGAGAAGAAAATTTCTTGGAGAAATTTTGCTCGATTTATGTGCTATTTCGGAGGTTCCTCTTGTGCACTTTGAAGGAATGCTTGTCAAATTTATTTGTAAACCAAGGGGAGATTATGCCAACATATTGTACTAATTTTCTAGAGAATTAATCAGATCGAAAATCCACTCATTAGAGAGGGGCCCGAAGACGTAGTCATTTTTTACAACGAACTCCATTATCAACTTTGTTTTCATCTCTCTCTCTCTCTCTTTCTCTCATTTTTTTCCATCACTTTGTTATTTCCATTATCTTTTATTTTTGTCCATGTGTTAAATTCTATTAAATCATTTGGATTCCTTTATTTATAATTTCTACACATTCAATTCAATTGTCATAGATCCATAAAATGGAGAAAATTGTTTACCCCTGCTTACAACCATCCTGAGTCCCAAGTTGTATGCAACCTAGTTGATGCTGATAGCTCAAGCTATGGGAAGATCTAGACTTACCTAAAAGACAATACCCTCCCTCTTGATGTCTCTCATAAACAAAAAAAGAAACTCCATTTTTCAAGCCTCTCACCATACCCTTATAGCAGATGTACTATACTGATGAGGTCTTGATGGAATTGTCTTACGATGTCTAGAAAGCGACAAGTTTGAAATGACTTTACGAGAAGTCCATGAGGGTATTTGTGACACTCATTCAGGTGGTATAACCCTTGCTATGAAAATCCTCTATTTGGGATACTATTGGCTGACTATGGAGAGAGAATCCTTCCAATTTGTCAAGAAGTGTCAAAAATGCTAGATTCACAACAACCTAATCCATGTACCAACACAAGAGTTACAACCATTTGCATCAACATGGCCATTTTGTCAATGGGAACTAGATCTTGTATGAAAAATTCACCCATCTTCATCTAATGGACACAAGTTCATCATCACAGCCATGAAGTATTTCATGAAATGGGTTGATGCAGTACCTCTATCCACCATCACAGCAAAACAGATTCCATCGTTCATCTTGAACTACATCATTTTCAGGAATGGTATCCCTCAGTCCATTGTCACTAACAATGGCTGACCTTTCAATAATTAGGATGTGCAAGAACACTATGAAATGTTTCATATATAGCATCACTTTTCCACACCTTATTACCCTCAAGGGAATAGCCAAGCTAAGGCCTCAAAAAAACCATCAATGATGTTGGACACGACTGGCATGTTCAACTAAACCCTTCTTTGTGGGTGTATCATACAAGAATCCAAACTCCCATAGGTGCTACACCATATGCCCTTGTCTATGGATCTAAAGTTGTCTTTCCTATTGAGGTTGAAATACCATCACTTCGTGTGTCTCTGAATGGTCTCATTTCAAAAAATGAAGATTATCGTGTGTCTAGGTTACAAGAGTTATAATTGCTAGATGAACATCAAAAACTTGCAGCGAACCACCTTAAAGAATATCAGTAGAGAATATCGAGAAACTACAATCACAAGGTTAAACCTAGGGCATTTCAAGTGGGTGATCTAGTATTAAAATAAAATCCCCATAATCAGCAGGATCAAGAGAAGAAAGGAAAATTTGAGCCAAATTGGTTGCGTCCATTTGTCATTGTGTCAGTGTTTGGATTGGGGGCATATCATCTATCCACACTAGAAGGGGATTTATTTGGAGAACCAATGAACAGTCTTCACCTGAATAAATTCTACACATCATGCAAATAGTGCATGTCTAAAGTCTTGAAAAAAGTCCTAAAAAGGAGAAAAAGTCTTGAAAAAAGTCTTAAAAAGAAAAAAAAGACAAAAATTAGAAAAGAGAAAAATACAAAAAAATGAAAAAAAAAAATAATCATTACCTTGGTGAGAACCTAGCAAATAGACATCTTGGTAACAACAACAAAAAAATCATAAAATTTGAAAAAATGCAATAAAAACAAGTGTTGGAAACCTAGTAAACAAGCACTATTTGTGGTAATCGGCTTCTTTGTCTATTTAAGAATGTGTTGACCCTCCAATTTTTGCTATCTTTGTGCATTCATATTGTGAACCTTTTCACTTTTGGACCTGCACACAAGCAAAAAATAGACATAACATTAGATCATTGTGCAAGGTGAAATGAGGATTCCCCATGAAATTATATTGCCACATCAATATAGGAAAACAAGCGAAGAACAATGTAAATGGAAGTAAACAAATCATATTTTAATGAACAACTATCAATCTCATGGGGGAATTGGTGTTGATTGGTATGTCGAAATCAACCCTTTTCCAATTCATGTTTGTAAGCTTGATGATTGGTGATGGTGAGATTAGTTGCTAGAATGGAGTCAACAAAATTGGCTCTCAATTCAAGAAAGTAACCTTGCATGAAGTATGTGAAATGAAGATGAATTTTGAGTATAGTAAGTTTACTAAAAATTGTGTGTTGTTGAATGAGTAGAGAAGTCTCTAATTTATAGATTGTCAAATTGAAAAAGAGAGTGAAAACAAGCAATGTGGGATAATTCAACATCCAATGGCCAGTGTCACTTGTCAAGATGTAAATGGTTGATGGTTGTGCATATTTTGGCCAAAGTTCCAATAAATGCAATTTGGTGGAATTTCAAATTTGAATAAATGGCATGTGAGAGGGAAAAAGGAATGAAATAAATTTCACTTGGCTCAATACACAAGGACATGTAAGAGGAGTGAATTCCTTGTTGGATGTACAAGTCCATTTGGACTTTTTGAATTCAAATTTGAGGGAATATTCCCTTTTGATGCCATGTGAGGGAAAATAGAGATTTAATAAATGAATTAAATCTATTTTCATGCACAACTTGCATTCTCTAGAAGATTATAGTGATAGGGATTAACTTAATCAAGATTTTTATTAATTTAATGAGGGATTAGATGATCTGACAATTTTTTACTTAAATTGATAAATTGATTTAAATAAGAATTGAGAGGAAATGCTTAATTAAATAATCAATTTTGATTTATTCAACTAAGTGGGATAATTTTAGATTAAATAAAATAAGGTTTAATTTATTTAATTTAATAAGAGGACTTTAGAGACTTTAATTAAATAAAATGATTTATTTAATGAAACAAAAATATAAGGTTAATTAAATTAAATTGATTAATTTAATTGTTGGAGGAGAAAGACTTAATCAAATAACAAATGATTTATTAAATTAAGAGACTAGATATGATGAAAAGTTGAGAGTATGATTTAGGAGGAAATGTCATTAATAATCAAGATCAAGTGTGTCGAACCGAATTTGTACATTTTCCATGTCTACATTTTTCCCCTCTTTGAAGCAATGTACTTGTTGCATTGATTCAAAGAATAAACTACTATGATCAATGTACAAAATTTCTTGATTTTTTCAGATGCCCTACTATTTCCCTAGCAAGAAGAATTATGCTGGTATATTACACCCTCAAGAGATTGAGCAAAAATGCTAATTTTCAATCGATATTGCGATAACATGCGAGAGGAGTGGTTCTATTGATTAGAGGACGAAAGATAATTCTTTGATGTAGAAAAATCAGATGATGCATAGGCAGTCATCGACCATGGGTAGTCTCATGTATATTTTGATGTGACATCGATTTTAGACAGAAATGTTAGTAAAGATAGAATAATAAGAAGAATAAGATGGACGGAAGGAAGATCCACGCAATCCTATGTTATGATGATGATTGATCATGTATTGCTTACCAAGAGTTGGGATTTTCAAAGGATGAATTACTTTATGTCTGATAACACACATAGGTATTATGCATCAAGGTATAAAGGACCAGAATGGAATGGTGCCTAGTGTGATGGACTCTAACTTGACAATCAGATAGGAGTATTCTTGTTCACACTTAGCATGCATACTTCATTCAGGATGTGGTTCAAACTTTCTAAACACCTCAGGCCAAAACATAGGAAAGAAAAATTTCTTATGTGGTCAACAAGATATCTAAAACATACTCTCCATAAACCAAACAAAGCATATATGACTAGGTTATTTTACAAGTATGTCCCAAAATCATAGTAGATAAAAGAGACAATGATCTTTTCCCCATTCCATTCTCTCTAAACCTATTTTGTTTAGGCATCATCGAGAGGTCCTTGGAATGAGCGCAAAATAAGATACGCCAATAAAAGACCAAATAAAGCAAATAAACAAGCTAATATTCTTCATACCGCTAGCCAAGGCTAAGTTACTATGAGGTACCTAATGGCTATGTCCATTATGGGAATGATTCATCCTAGGACATGTAGTGATTAGGGTTTTGGTGGGACTGATTGGGTGATAAGCTATTGATACTCTGAGTTGATCAACTTGTTGACTTGGTAACTTAGACTTTTGATACTCTAATGATTAGGGTGTTCACTTCTGAACATGCTAGGTTTTCTTCTGAATAACTCACTTAAGGGAGAAGGCAATGATTGATTTTATTAGGAATGATGACTATTGCAGGTGAAAGAGAAATGAGATGGATACACCATTTTGGATTTTTAGATATTTTGAGGTTGTTTTTGGTATTTTGAAGATGTTTTACAAATGTTTTTGGTTTTTTGAGGTTTACAATGAAGAGACTAACCTAAAGACCTATCCTAGGGGTCTTGAGAGCTAATCCATAGATTACCCTTGCCTACGTTATATACACAAAGACCATGTTGTTTGACTAACGACATACTTGACTCGATTATGAGATAGATGGGAAAACAGATTGCCATTTTATTGTGATGGATGCCTAAGGACTGACCTAAGATGTGAAAAAGATGGAAAAATGGATTGCCAATGAGATGGATGCCTAAGGACTAACGTAAATGTCTCAGGGGATGATCAAAGATCAACCTTTCCTTCACTCAAGCTCAAAGATGACATAGTCTAGACAAGGTGTGAGGCTGACAAGAATTGATGATGAAATTTTTTAAGATTTTATGATATTTTCAACGTTTTCTAGATTTTTTGCATGATTTTTTTGAATGTTTTTGGATTTTTTGATGAATTGGGAAGAGCACAAAAATATACACAAATCCGATCCAGTGCTAGTTTCAAGGACATCCCCCTAGTGTTAAGCGATAGACTAATTTGATAAAGGTAGGACAAACTGACCTTAGGAATATGCCAAGTAGTACTATGGTGGAATATGATATGGGCATCAACTCAGGATATGGTATGGATGCGAGCGGATGGGCGGATGGAGGATTAATGAAATGTGATGGAATCAATGAGTCAGTCATGCAGATCCTAGAAGATGGGGAGTGCTTTATTTACACTTGGTGCTTGTTTTTCAGGCTTTCACCAAGGTACTTGTCTAGACCGTCATCGAAGTGGTTTTCACTAGAGGATGATTTTTTTCTTTACTATTTTCAATCCTTTTTCTAATTTTTTGGATTTATTATTTATTAATTTTTATTTCGTTGTTGCCAAGACACCTGTTTGCTAGGTTTTCATCAAGGTAACTATTTTTTCAATAATTTTTTTGATTGTTTTTGTATTTTCTGGTTTCATACCTTGCAAGTTCTTAGGCATAATTTTTTTTGAGGTGAGAGGTATTCAAAGGCTCCTATAGAGGCTTTCCTTCTAGTGTTGCTAATTGATATGCTCCTAATTTATAGCTGGCTATGATGATGAAAGGTCCCAGCTAGTTGGGCTTGAATTTTCCCTTTCTCTCTTGATTTCACACATTCTTTTGGTTCTCTTTCATCACATGTTCACCGAATTGGGAGGTGTGTTTCTTGATTCTCTTGTTGTAGCTTCATTTCAGGCAGTTCTGGTAGACTTGTAGATGATTTAGGGCATCCATGTGCTATTCATCTAGTAACTCGAGCTAATTTAGTCTTGTAACCCTATGTTCCTCATCTGTGATGAGGTTTTGCAATGATATCCTTAGTGATGGGAGCTCGATCTCGATAGGGAGGATGGATTTTGATCCATAGACCAGGGAGAATGGGGTGGTGCCTGTTGGCATGCCGATGCTAGTGCGGTAGGCCCATAAAGTGGGATTTAATTGCAGATGCTAGTCACAACCAGAGTCATTGACTATTTTCTTAAGGATCTTCAAAATGGTTTTGTTGGTAGCTTATACTTGGCCGTTGCCTTGTCGGGAATATGGGGTGGAGAAGTTATGTTGGATTTTGAATTTTTCACACAAGTTACGGACATCCGAATTCTTGAAAGGTGTCTCATTATCAGAGATAATGGATTGAGGGATGCCATATCAAAAAATAAGGTAGTTCAGGATGAACTTGGATATCTACTTTCTAGTGATGTAGGTCATGGGAATTGCTTCGACCCACTTTGTGAAATACTCTATGGCACTGATGATGAAATTGTGGTTGTTGGATGAGGTGGGTGAGATTTTACCTATGAGATTGAGCACCCATTACGAAAAGGGCCTGTAATAAAGGGATGTAATTCTTGAGTTGGTTCATGAATTAGGTCTCCATGTTGCTGGCACTGTAGACACCTTCTGACAAAGTCACGTGCCTCTCTTTCCATTGTCGGCTAGTAGTATCTAGTTCTTAGTAACTTCTTGACCAAGGTCATACCACTCGAGTGTGAACCACAAGTTCCATTGTGTACCTCAGTCAAAGCAGTTAGGGATTCCTTAGGTTTTAAGCAACGAAATCGGGTTCCATCAATGCTTCTACGGAAGAGGGTTTTCCCTAGGATGACAAAACATACGGACCTTTTGACAAAGATCCTTTTGAGGTTCAAGGTGATATCAGCTAGGAGAACTCCTAGTCTTAGATAAGTGTAGATGTCATGATACCAAAAATCACTGGGACCAACAATTTCACACACATATTCTAAATCTACTACCTTGAAAGTAGGTACGAGAAGCTTCTCTTCCAAAAATTCATGTTTCGAGATGTTGTGAGGGATATCTAGGAAGGATCCAATTGTTTCCATTGTATTAGTTTCTCTATTGTTTTCCCTCGGTATCTAGTCAAAAAGTGATATCAATAAAAGATTCTTTGAGTATTTCTACCACTTTCTTGTATGTTGTGAGCTTATCCTCCTTAGTTTTGAATTCACTATTGACTTTGTTAATGATAAGCTATGAATCTCCATAGACCTTTAATGCCATGATATGCCACTATGCCACAATTTTGAGACCTATGGTTAAAGCCTCATACTATGCAATGTTGTTTGTATAGGGGAATGCCAACTTGTAAGATCTTGGTATGCAATCCCCTTGTGGGGTGATAAAGAAGACACCGAATTCAAATCCATGTTGTGTGTGGGAACCATCAAAGTATAGTTTTTAGTGATCAGCTACACTGAGATTAAAGATGGACTCATTTGGAAATTCTGATATGGGCGGGTTCTCTGCATAGATGGGAGCTTCTGCCAGCTAGTTCGAAATGACCTGTCCTTTGATTGCCTTTCATTCCACATACTCTATGTCATACTACAAAAGTATCATGACCCATTTAGCCATTCTTCCCATGAGCATAGCTTTTTACAGTAGGTATTTTAAAGGATCTATTTTGGCGATGAGATTAATTTTATGTGCCAACATGTAGTGTTAGAATTTCTATGAAGTGAACACTACTGCTAGGCAAGCTTTCTCAATGAATGTTTAGTTTAACTCGTGGCCAGCCATTGTCCTGCAAATGTAATAGATAGCCCTTTATGTTCCATTTTCATCATGTTGAGCTAGAAGAGCACCCAGAGCTACTATTGTTGTAGAGATGTATAGGACCAATGGTTTTCTTGCAATGCATGGCATCAATGTGGGTGGTGTGAGAAGATATTCTTTGATTTTTCTAAATTCCTGATAGAATTTTTCATCCCACTTGTATGCTACTCCCTTGTGGATTATATGTGAATAGGCAATCTATTTTTCTGCCAATTGTGCTATGAACCTCCAGATGGACTGGAGTCTGTCTTTTAATCCTCTAAGTAATTTTATTGTTCTTGGTGCTTCCATATCGAGGATTGCCTTAACCTTCACAAGATCCACCTGTATCCCCTTTATTGAAACTATGTAGCCCAAAATTTTCCTTGATTGTACCCCAAAGACACATTTCTTTGGGTTGAGCCTGACCTTATACATCTCCAATCTATCAAATATGTTACTTAGGGTCGCTATGTGGTTCTGCCTCTTCTTTGATTTTGCTAGTATGTAATCCACATAGTATTTGACAGTTTTGTGTATCATGTCATGGAGGATTAGTGTCATGGTCCTCTAATATGTAGCCCCTACATTCTTTAGCCCAAATGGCATCATATTCGAGTAGTAGGTTCCCCAAGGACATGTGAATGTTGTTTTATGATGGTCCTCTTTTGCAATCATTATTTTTTTATACCCCGAGAATCCATCCATCAATGATATAATCTCATGTCTACTCGTCATGTCCACTATCATTTCAATGTTAGGTATTGGAAAATCATCCTCGGAACATGCTTTATTAAGGTCTTTGAAGTCTATGTAGATGCAAATGTCCCCATTTGGTTTTGAGACTGGTACAAGGTTGGATACCCATTCTAGATAGTCAATCAAGTGTATGAAGCCAACATCTAGGAGTTTTTGTAACTCTACCTTGACCAATAAGCCTATCTGGGGATGCATTTTTCCTAACTTTTGTCTAACCGGCTTAGCTTTAGTGTAAAAAACTAAATAATGAACCACCACTTCCGGATCCAGACCTGGCATGTTAGCATAGGTCCATGGAAAGTTTACCTTCCTTTCTTTTAGAAATGTTGCCAGTAGTTCTTGCTCCTTTGTTAGGAGAGACTCAACATAGAAAGTGATTTGTGGTGCCGCCTCCATTCCCAAGTTAACAAGATTACACTGCTCTGCCAGGACTACTGATTTTTCTTGATGTAGAGTAGTAGGGGATGGATTGAATCCTTCATCCTCGGGTGCCTCAGAGAGGTTTTCACCATTGAATGTGTTATTTATTTTTACTTTTTTGTGGTTAGAGAGTGCCACAGTGTGGTTTTCACTCAATAACTCTGAGCTTATTCTTGATATTTTTCTTTTGGGACTGAAGGACTCAATCATCTCCTCGTAATATGCCTAGGTGTCTAAAGTGATGTCAAAACCTACCTTGTGATCCCCACATAGAACTATATCCCTTAGTCCCATGAATTATGAGACAGCCTCATAATTTTTGAATGAGTCTAGAATTGGTAGTCCTTGTTGGTCCTGATCGATGAGTTGAGGGTATACTAAGGTGATTTGGTGGGTTTTTTGTTTTGAATCAATGGCTAAGGCACTAGTCATTAGTAAGAAGGAATCCTAAAAAACATGGGTAGGCCTATTATGGTATCATCATCGTCACTACTGGCACAAACATCAGTGACATCAAAGGTGAAGTTGTCAAGCGAGATGCCTATGCATACGGGTGGTCTATGGGTGGTTACCGATACTTGAGGGGAGGAACTAACTGCCCTACTAGGAGTACCTTTTCCATGTACAATTATACTTAGGGGACTACATCCAAGGCCAAGGTTTCACATTCTTCTTCTTACAATGATGCGCCCCAGTCATCCATCACTATTCCTTCCAAGGCTTTGGTTTCTATTGTAGCCCATGCCAAGCATTATTTTTAGCTCTCTATTGGCTTCATCCATTGGTAAGGTGGGTGTGGGTTTTGCATCATGGTATATTGAGCTTGAAATATCTTCCTCATCAAAATTTTCTCGACTTAGGTCTTCCCAATGGTGAAATCCGAAGGGGTCGGTCCTAAGGGTGTCGACTTGTGTTTCGGTTGATCAAGGTTGCCCATGTGACCCAGAGGATTGTGGTAACTCCCCTACAACAAATGCATTCCTTTTCATTCTGTAGTCACCACATCCATTGTCCTAGATTATTTTTTTGATGTCAGATATGTTAGGGATGATAGGTGTCTTTGTCGTAGAAGTGGAGGCAAGGTTAGCAGGGTTGATGTATGTAGTCGATGGGCCTTCATCATTTTTTGGCATTTGGGGGATTTTATAAAGCTTGGATTCCAAGTTTATGTAGTAGGTGAATGGTTCGGATCCTTGTGTATAGTGAACTCCTCATTTTGGTGTAATAATTTGATGCATTGGTGATATGTTGAGGGCACTACTTTCATTCGGTGGATCCATGGATGTCCTAAGAGGAGTTTATATGGTAATTCAAGGTCAAGGACCTAAAAGGTAGTGTCCATGGTTGCTGTTCCAACTTGGATTGGGATTTTAATAGTGCCCTGAGACACTCTTTCTTAATCATCATATGTCATCATTGTGATACTCTTGTTCTTGTTAATGGAATCCTTGGAAAATCCCAAGTTCTTTATAATTTTGAGAGAGGAAATATTAAGGCCTCCACGTCCATCCACTAGGACTCTTTTAACTTTCTATTTGTGGACCAACACTTGAAGGTGAAATGTGCTGTTATGAGATGGCTACGGGGGGATGTCTTGGTCAAAGAATGTAAGAAGGTTTGGGGTAATGATATTACCAACCATAGCTTGAAACTATTTTGTCTCAAGGGTGGTGGATACAGTGGATGTCGTTAATGCTTTGTGAAGAAAGTTGTCTATGGGTAGCGAATATTTGTAATAGTTCCATGATGGAGATCTATGTGGGGGTTCTCTTTAGCTGGTCGATGACATTATAGTCATAGGGGATGAATTTTGTGTTTGAAGTGGGGGTCTTAGATGGTGCCCATACAATGGTGACCGTGCCGCCATGTGTTGTGACTCCACAACCAGTGTTGGAACCCTTGACATTAATTATCATGATCATTTCATTGACACATGTGACTATCTCTTCATATACTACATTAGCACTAGCATATTTTTTCTTATCTTTGTTGTTACCCTGACCATTTCCTTGATTGTGGTTTGGCATCAAATTTGTGTATATTTTTAGATCTTGATTACCAACTGGTTGCTTGACATTGATGATCTTTTCTTTGATGAGCTCTTGGATGATATTCTTCAGTCTCATACAATTTGTGGTGGTATGTCCCTTGATCTTGTGAAAGTCACAAATGAGGTTTTCATTATAGCATGGAGATTTGGTCATGGGTTTCGCATATTGCTCAGATTTAGAGAATTCAAGTTGATTTTCCCTGACCAACTTATTCATTATGGATTCGATGGATTCCCCAAGGGCCATGAACTTCTGCTTGGGAGGGTATTTGCTTTGGGGAGGTGGTCCTCCTTGATTGCCCAAGTTATTGATTTGGTTGGTGGGAAGTGGTTGTTGTTGTGCTACTACTGCATTAGTTTGCACATTATTGCAATTGTGATTTTGTGGCTAGTGATGAGTTTGGATGTTTGGTTTGGGAGCACTTACGACCACTTTAGCGTCGGCCACACTATTGTTTGTGATGTTTTTTTTCGTCGACCGCGTTCGAGGTTTATCATTATAATTGTTGGATGAGCAATTATCTTGTGGCGAAATAAATGTTGAGACACCTCCTCATGTAGTAAGGGCCCTTTCGATGTTGAGTGCCTTTGGGATTAATTGATCATATGATGTGATGCATTGAATTTTTAAGTAGAACACCAAGTTTTCATCTAGATTAGATATGATCGTGCAAAATTGTTCTTCTGGCATGGTCCACTTGCTTTGATTGGCCTTGAATCACCATCTTTGCAAGAAGGATGTGAATAGCTCTCCTTTTCTGCATTTGAGCATTGATAGTTCTTCCAAAATAATGTCTGCACCCATGTTGAAAGCATAATTTTTAAGGAATTCTTTCACAATTTCCTCAAATGTTTTAATTCCCATGGGTAGGCAAGAAAACCATTCCATGGTTGGACCAGTCAGACTTAAGGGGAAAAGTTGCATTAGATATGTGTCATCGTATGCAACCTCCATGCAATGTACCTAAAATTCCTTGATGTGGTTTTCAAGGTTACCCATTCCGTTATACTTGTCAAATTTTGGGAACTCAAATCCCTTTGGGAATGGAACCATCATGAGACTTCTGTCAAATGGAGAAGGGCATAAGTTGTTTGGTGTTTTGGTTGCTTTTCCTACTTGGAGGTCCAATACTTGCTGCGACAATAGTTTGATTTGTGTAGCGACATCATTACTTGGATTGGGAGGTGGAATGAATGTGTTTTGAGGTGTGTGGGGTGTTTGATTGGTGGGAGTAACACTGTTGGGAGTTTTTTGCAAGCTCTTTTGTGTGTTCAAGGCTTGTTGATATCCTTGCATTTTCATCAACAACACCTATTGTTGATCTTCTTGTTGTTGTTCCAACAAAGCTTGTTGTTGGTCCATCTGTTTTTGTTCCCATAAATCCTAATGTTGGTCTAGCTATTATTGGGCTAACAAAGATTTTTGTTGGTCTAGCTGTTGTTGCACCAACAAAGCTTGTTGTTTAGCTTGTTGATATGCCTAAAAGTCTTGTAGGGCTTGTTGGTATGCTTTCCAATGGATTTCCTTGTAGCTGTGCTTGGTATTGTGTTTATGCTTGTTGTTAGGCTTGAGCTTGGGCTTATGCTTGTTGGGCTAATTGAGTGGCTTGTTGGGCTTGTGCAGCTTGTTGGGCTTGTGCAGCTCATGCAACTTGATGGGTAGCTAGAGTGGCTTGTGCAACTTTTGTCACTTGCTATTTTTTCTTTAGTACCCTCTGATGATTGGATTTTTGGATGGTTTGGATTAGGGTGGTGAATGAATTTTTCACGTTGGTTTTTGTTGGGATTAGTGGTGGATTGGGAATTATGCCAACTATGGTGATAGGTGAAATGGCTGTGTTGGTGGTTAGGATTTGGGTTGTTGGAGGTGTGGTTGAGATTCTTGGTCCTTGAAAAGGTATGGTCTGAGATATTTGAAGATCGACTAATGTATTGGTTGTGGTGGCTTGAATGGTTTCCACTTGTTGTTGTGATATTATAGGCAAAAAAAGAGGATTCGATGTGATGCTTAGATTTCCTGGATTTGAGAAACTAGATGTGGGTGGGGGGGCAAGACCCAATCTAATAGGTGATGTGGATGTGAGTGGTAATGGGGGAAAGGGTGGTAAGTTCCCTTGGAAGGAAAATGGGTCAATGAATCCTGCTGCTCCAAACAAACCACCTTCTCCTTGCGGTAAAGAAGTTTTTATGTTTAACGGATTGGTTGGTGTTGCATGGAATGAGGATGAATCTGCATGATTATGGAAGGTGAGTGGAATGTAGGGGTTTGATGGATTTACTAGGATGGAGTTTTCTGGTGTGGTATTGACACTTACCTCTTTGTTGTTCACAAGGCAATTCTACTATAATTCTTGAAACATAGCACTTCCTTTGATTACAATCGAGGAGGTTGGTGTGATTGTTGATATGGTTTAAGGCATTTCTTGATTGATGTTCGGAGTTGAAATTTAGGTTGTGTTCATAAGAGGTATGTCCACACTAGTGCCTACATCAAGGTCATAAGGAATTAGGATCCCTCCTTTTGTTAACATGTGTAAGTATTTAAACATGGCATTGAAAATTTTATGATTCTCTGATTGTGTCATCCCCATGTCCTTGTTTGTGATGTCCTCTTCATAGTTTTCCTCTTGAGGATTTTGAGATTATAGAGGAGAGCTACTTGGGGGATTGCTTGATCCCACAAGGTTTGTTTCGGTGGCTACTTGACCCAAGTCATTGGAAGTTGATATTTCATTGATGTTTTCCATGTTCCTCTTGTATTGTGATCTTGTTTGGACCATAAAAATAGGGATCGTTGGATCTTAATGTTTAGGCCCAAAAGAGAAGAACTAGGGAAAGAAAAGAATCAAAAGGGGTAGTGATGATGACAAGATAAATGGATGAAGTGAATAAATGAAACCTTCGAAGAACCTATTTTTTAGTGGTTATGCTAATCTTTAGGGTTTGGATTGATGGTTTGACTAGATGTATTAAGTCAAACAAGATTGTGGTGAGTTTGTGAAACCTAAGAAGTCGTGTTATCCTAGGAAAAACTCGCACAAGGGAATAGATTGGCTAGGTTTGTTAAGCCAACCAAGGTGATCATGAACTAGTAAACACCAAGAAGTTGTGTTATCCTAGGGGAATTTTTTTTCAAGAGTTTTGAATATTTGGCTAGGTGTGTTAAGCCAAGATAGAGTGATTCTGATTTAGCCTTTAAGTTTAGCATGAATGATTTTTCTAAAGTTCTCAAATTTTTTTTGATGGGATGAGATTTAGTTGATGGAGAGATGAATGAGAGTGAATATTTTGATCCTAGACTTGACCTAGACATGACTTGTTTTAAAAAACCTCAATGTTGAAGAACATGCTACACTTCTAATGTGAGGAATGCAAACATTTCAAAAAGCTCAGGATTCTATTGATAATATAATGCATACAAAGTTGGGTTGTTTCCTGAAGCCTTCCTATAGAAATTTTTCACTAGTCTTTCTCTAACTTCAAGGAGCATTTCAAGACGTTGTTCACAGGCTTTGAGACTAATCCTTTTGAACTTTGGTTTTGGGATTTTGACCTTTTAGGAAATCATTGAGACAACACATGTGAGGTCCAATTTGTCTTTTATATTTTCTTAGTGAATTCCTTTTTACCAAAGGCACATTCTTGATTATGTTTCAAAATGCATTTCTAATGTCCCACTTTATTTTCATCCCACAAGTTCCATTATATGGAAATCAAGGAAATTAGGGAAAAAATTTCTTATGTTTAACCTTAGTGAAAATAAATGATGATAAAATCCAATAACTTGGAAAGCTCTAAGGATATGATCCCTAGGGAAAGAAAGAGTACTTAAATTCATCAAGGATATTTTTTTCCTCCAAGGGGTTTGAAATTTTGAGCTCTTTGTGAATGTTTTTTTTTCAATTGTTTTGAGGACCAAGCAATGTATTTTCCATTTCCAAGCATATGTACAACCCTAGGATGAAGAGATAATATTTTTTTGGGTTCCCACTTGGATGAATCTGACTATGTATACTCTATGTGGATGACTAGATGCTTGACCACACTGGCTCCCCTCCATGATACACACTTCTTGGGTTAGCCAAGCATTAGTACCCATGAATCTCCCATGACATACTTTTCATCTCTAGAACAAAATCGCATCTATAACGTGGGGTGGCTTCAAAGAACATGACATTTTGCACCAACAAAATAGATAAGGATTTGGCCTTCTAAACAAGGGTTTTAATTCTGTATTTCCATTCATGGAGGTTGACTAATACGGTGAGAGACCATTGCTACCCTTCTCGTCGGATCCAACCATGTGATATTGGCTTTTGTTCCAGTACCCACTTTTATATCTCGACTGGAAATACACTTGTCCTTAGTGTGTTACCGGTTGGGTCATTCCCTTGTGTGAGTACTTTTTCCCACAAGGTAGGCCACTAAGATAAAAAAAAGAAAGTAAATTTTTTTTTAGTTCAATCAACCTTTACTTAGAAACAAAGGGAGAACACATGCAATTAGCCTACTCACACTTGCAAGATGTTTTGTTCAATTTTAAACCCACAAAAAAAAGTGTGGAGGTAATTATTTTGACAACTTAATATCACAAAAAGAATTTTGATTCTCAAGATTGACGTGAGGTGCAAGAGAAGAACATACACCTTTTAAATGATATTACTTTGTGAAAAGGATTACAAGACATCAAAAACACACATGTTCATTTTAATTCTCAAAGTAAGAAATGAGTTCTTTTTAAACCACCAATTTTGAAGTGTGAGATTTTTCCTTGTTCAATTTTTAGAACCCAAATTGAAATTTAGTAAGTGTCTAAAGCTATTATTAACCAAAAGGATCAAGTCAAATGGCTTATTTTAAACCCGAAAAATAGATGTGAGATGGTTTGAAAGAAAATGGAAAATATAGCTCAATAAGCATTAAAAAGTGCTTTTTGTGAATTTCTCCAATCTTGTTTTGTCTTGGCTTGATTCCAATATCAACCTATGAAAGAAAATACAAAGTTAATATGAATAAAATAATCCACCAAGTCTCTCATATATTAATGCATTAATCATAAGTTATAAAAAAAAATTCCATCTCCTATAAAAAAATCATTTACCCCCCTTATAATGCAAAAAGTCCCTTTACCACTATCTATTTCATGATTTAAAACATTATACTGCCATACCACAGACAGTTAAGGGAGTTTGCGCAGTGACGTGGTGGTGGCTAGTACAAATAGTCAAGTGGTGGTTAGCAGGTCTAACGTGATACCATGGATGATAGGGTAGAAGACTATGGTGATGCGGTGGTAGTTAAATGACAGTCAGATGGGTTTATCGCAGTACCATAGACGACTGGATAGAAGACCACGGTGACATGGTGGCATTTAAATGATAGTCAGGTAGGTCTACCGCAATACCATAGATGACCAAATAGAAGACCATGGTGACGAGGTGGTGGTTAAATGATAGTCAAGTGGGTCTCCTACAATACCATAGATGACCAGATAGAAGACCATGGTGATGTGGTGGTGGTTAGTAGTTACCATGCTACTACTGGCGGTTAGGTGGGAGACCACGGTGATGCGGTGACAACCGAGTAGGCGCTTACCATGCTAGCGTTGGTGGTTATGCAAGAGACTGGGGTGATGCGGTGATAGTTGAGAGGATGGTGATGGTGAGGATGTCGGTTACCTCGCTACCACTAATGATTAGGAGGGTAACCATGGGGAAGCAATGGAGATGAGGGAAAAAAATCGTGCTACCACTGGCAGTTAGGCGAGAGACCACAGTGATGTGATGATGGTCAAGGAGGTGGTTAATCACTCTACCATAGGGAAGAAATAGTTAGGCCACGGTAATGTGGGAGACTGAGAGGGTGGATACCACAAGTCTGCGGTGAGTGGGGAGGTAAGCCATGGTATGGCGATGGAGGGAGTGAGTGGAAACTACAAGACCATGGTTAGTGAGGAGGTGGGTTGCAGTATGGCGGTGGATACTGCGGTACCGCAAGCAGGGAAGGTTGACAGCGTGGTGAAGTGGTAAAAGGTGGCAGGGAAAGTTAGAGAAAAAGGAAATGATGGCATGGTAAGGCGGTAAAAGGAAGGAGTTTAGGCTTTAGGAAAATGCCCGACACTGCTGTACCGTGGGTTAACAGACTGAGGGATGCGATAATGTGGGAGATGGATGACTCGACTACATGGGAGAACTGCAAGGAAAAGCACAGGAGAAGAAGTTTGCAGCAAAGCCTATTCAGATTATAATTTTATCATTTTAAATTACTTATCTCCAATATACAAGAATATTAAGCATCTATCAATGAGGATTCAAGACTTGTAATCCATGAAAAATTTATCAGACATTAGACTATAAAGAAATAGAAGATTTCTCAGACAGAATAACATAAAGAAATAGAAATGTAGATAACTATCTTTCTATGAAATGGAATGATCTACAAAAGGCATTTAACCATAAATAATAATAGAAGCTACTATGAATAGAATAGTTAAACACATGGAATGAACTGAAACTTCATGCAATAGAGACATAAGTAAAATTATAAAAAAAAATTCAACAGTAGCCCTCCTTCTAGTGCCATAATGTGAACCACTTCATTTTCAGACCTGCACACAAGCAACAAACATACATAACATTAGATCATTGTGCATGGTGAAATGAGGATTCCCCATGAAATTAGATTGCCACATCAATATAGGAAAACAAGCAAAGAACAATGTAAATGGAAGTAAACAAATCCAATTTTAATGAATGAATATCAATCCCATGGGGGAATTGGTGTTGATTGGTATGTCGAAATCATCGCTTTCCCAATTCCTATTTGTAAGCTTGATGATTGGTGATGGTGATATTAGCTTCTTGAATGGAGTAAACAAGATTGGCTCTCAATTCAAGAAAGTAACCTTGCATGAAGTATGTGAAATGAAGATGAATTTTGAATATAGTAAGTTTACTAAAAATTGTGTGTTGTTGAATGAGGAGAGAAGTCTCTAATTTATAGATTTCCAAACAGAAAAAGAGAGTGAAAACAAGCAATGTGGAATCATTCAACATCCAATGGCCAAGTGCCACTTGTCAATATTTAAATGGTTGATGGTTGTGCATATTTTGGCCAAAGTGCCAATAAATGTAATTAGGTGGAATTTCAAATTTGAAGAAATGGCATGTGAGAGGGAAAAAGGAATGAAATAAATGTCACTTGGCTCAATGCACAAGGACATGTAAGAGGAGTGAATGCCTTGTTGGATGCACAAGTCCATTTGGAATTTTTGAATTCAAATTTGACAGAATATTCCCTTTTGATGCCATGTGAGGGAAAATAGAGATTTAATAAATGAATTAAATCTATTTTCATGTGCAACTTTCATTTTGTAGAAAATTTTAGTGATAGGGATTAACTTAATCAAGATTTTGATTAATTTAATGAGGGATTAGATGATTTGACAATTTTTGACTTAAATTGATAAATTGATTTCAATTAGAATTGAGAGGAAATGCTTAATTAAATAAATGATTTTGATTTATTTAACTAAGTGGGATAATGTTAGATTAAATCAAATAATATTTAATTTATTTAATCTAATAAGAGGACTTTATAGACTTTAATTAAATAAAATGATTTATTTAATTAAATAGAAACATAAGGTTAATTAAATTAAATTGATTAATTTAATCACTGGAGGAGAAAGAATCAATCAAATGAACAATGATTTATTAAATTAAGAGACCAAATATGATGAAAAGATGAGAGTATGATTTAGGATGAAATGTTGTTAATAATCAAGATCAAGTTTGTTGAACCGAATTTGTACATTTTCCATGTCTACACATACCTATCATACAATGAGCTTCATATCCCTATCCGGTTGTTGCAGTCATGTCCCACCTTGGCTTGGACATCATTGTACATATACATAATAAATGTTGTTTGTCTCCCATTGGGGGAAAAATCCTAATATCACTAGGGGAAAAATTATTTGAATGTAAAACAACCAGCAAGCAAACAACAAGACAACACTCAAGAAGCATAATAATCATCATCACTATCACATCATCAAAGCTAACATCAAGCAAATAAAGCAAGAAACCATCCAAATCAATTCAAACATAAAAAAACTCAAATAAAATCAATCATCAATGAAGGACCATCTTTTGAATCATGGTTGGATTACTTTTAACACAAATGTTCAATTGATGTATCTCAAATTTTGTTATCATTTCTTAGGAGTACCTCGATGACATCATGAGCTAGAGGGGTGTTGTGATTGAGAATAATAATTTATTTACCTATTGTCTATGAGTCAATCATTAATAACTTTGAATTTGCACAGGAACATGATTCACTCTTGTCTATTTACGCAAGTGATACTTAGGTCATCTCAGTCTAATTATACCTAGATTCTTGTGTTATTTTGTATTATCAAATCCCAATGGAAGTTGTATGTAAGTTGTGTTCAGGTCATCATGGTCTAACTATACCGTTGCTTTTTGTAATAAGTTTCAGTAAAATAAAATGCTTAAGTGATGCTTAGGTCATCTCAGTCTAATTATACCTAGATTCTTGTGTTATTTTGTATTATCAAATCCCAATGGAAGTTGTATGTAAGTTGTGTTCAGGTCATCATGGTCTAACTATACCGTTGCTTTGTGTAATAAGTTTCAGTAAAATAAAATGCTCAATGATGACAATGTGCACAATGAATAACATGACAAAATTTCATAGATAGAATTGTTGGAAAATGTGTTTACTAACTTGGACCTTTGATAAGGGCTTGATGAATTTATGCGCTTATCGATTTACCGTGGTGTTCTCATTTGGTTAGCTTGACCCTTTGGTCACTAAGACTTAGTCTGATCGATGTGACCCTGAGGTTTGCAGAAGTGATGGGCCAAAAGGCATAGGGTTGGCAGTTTGTTTGTTGGCCCTGGCTTTATCGACATTCCAGTCGTCTATCAGTGGAAGGACTGTCCGGTCGTGGACACTTGTCTAGGCCTTGGGAGTTCCTTAGGGAATCTAGTGGATGTTGTTAGAGATTCCCAGAAGGAGCCCAAATAGCTTCCACATAAGCAAAGCGGAGTGCATGAGCGGTAGACGTGTGGCATGATGTCAAAGAGGTGAGTGCAGCGAAGAGAAGGTGGGCCCCGAGCTTCTTTATGTAAAGGGTTGGTCAGCTATGGACCCTTGTTTGTGCTTCAAGATTTCCCTAGTGAATCTAGTGGATTCCACTAGAGTTTCCTTGAAGGAGCTACAACAACTTCCATGCAAGCCAAGCGGAGAGCACGAGTGGTAAACACGTAGCAGCTTCAGAAGCTCGTTCTGAGAGGGCTCATGGGAATCTTCATGATTCCCTCCAGGATGCCCCTGAACCTTTTAAGTGGCAGACACATGGCTTGTGGGACTTGATAGGGCTGGCGGTCGGTGTTTTGGCGATAGCGGATTATTGTCAGCTTGGAATGTGATGAAAAAGTTAGTGATGGAAAAGGGTTTTTGGAGTCCAATGATAGTTGACTGATCACTGTGCAACATGTGGTGATCTCTCATTGGTTGTTTTTGCACCATTGTTGCAAAACAACATTAATTGCCAAAAGTTGGATTGGTGAAAATAAATTTTATTATGCAGTCATATGCGATCGGAGTTTGTGGTTGGCAGAGCTTGAATTTAGTATTTTCTTTGCAAAAAAATTATCGCGGGGTGGCTCGATGTAGGGTTGCACATTGATCTGATCTAATATCGATTTGGCATGTTAGTGAAGAACTAAATTGAATGCACCCTAATTGGTTGTTGTATGGAGACTTGTAATAGTTGGTCTTCACTAGAAGTCAAAGAGATAAGAAAAAAAAGGATACTGAAGATGAGATAGTATTCACTGTATGCTGAAATAGCGTTGTAATAGTGAGTGCATGAAAAATCAAGTGTTGTTGTGAGATAACTATGAGAGAGTGAGGAGTATAACTTTGTATGCAATATTTTTCTTATTGTAATACAAAGTGTCTTTCTCTTGGTGTGGTGTGTTTTTTCTCGAAAGGGTTTTCCCACGTAAATCTGGAGTTATCTCTGAAATCGTGTTATTTATGTTACTCTTGTTACCCTACATTTTTTCATCTTAAATGTTTTAATGTTTTAAAACTAGTCTTTCCACGTCTCCTTTGTGGTTTTAGCATTAGGAAAGTGTTTCCACACTGTTGTGTTTCCTTACAAGTGGTATCAAAGCCTGACCAGTTGTGTTATTCTTATTAGTAGGGCTATTTTTTTATGCTAATATTGTTCTAGTGGGAGTTTTGCAAAGTTAGAACCTAGTTATGTATAAGATGGTGAGTACATTAGGAAGAGTTGATATTGATAAATTCAATGGTGGAAACTTTGAGTTGTGGAAACTCAAAGTGGAAGACTTGCTAGTGGATAGAGACCTCTAAGTAGCAGTGTTTGGAACTATGCCACAAAGTATGAAAAAAGAATATTAAGACCTCACAGATAGAAAAGCAAGAGGTCTGATAAGACTTTGTCTAGACAATTTTGTATTCTTGAATTTCCATGAGGAGAAGTCTATAGCTTTGTTATGGAAGAAGCTTGGCGATATTTATCAGGGAAAGGCTCTAGTAAATAATTTATTCTTGAGGAAGAATTTGTACTCCTTGAAGATGGAAGAAGGTGCATCTATTGCAGACCATCTGAACTTGTTCAATATGAGTGTTTCTTAGTTGGCGTCTGTGGGTATAAATATTGAGGAGGAGGATCATTGCATGCTCCTATTATGTTCATTACCTGACACTTGGGATCATTTGGTGATGGCTATTGGAAGTACAACTGCTACTTTCAAGATGGAAGATGTGGTTACTTCACTATTGTCTGAAGAGATGTGGAGGAAGTCTTCTAATATGGCCAAAGAGGCCCTTGTTTTTTGAGGTAGATCAAAGGAGAAAGGAAAGAAGAAGGACAAGAAGTCCAAATCTAAATTTGTAGGGAGATCAAAGTCTCCTGGTAAAAATTCCAAGGTGAAATACTAGAATTATGGGTAGCCTGGTCATATCGGAAAGGATTGTAAGGAGAAGAAGAAGAAGAAGAGTAACTATTCAAACTATGAATCTTCTCAAAGTGATGTAGATGCCTTCATTGTAGTCTTGGAAACTCAGGTATCGAATGATGAATGACTGGTTGAATCAGGTGTATCCTTTCACATGATGTCTCATAGAGAATGGTTCACTAAGTATGAGAAGTATGATGGTGGAAAGGTGTACCTAGCAAGTGATTCAACATTGGAGACTTTTGGCCAAGGTAGAGTCAAGATACAGTTTGCTGATGGTAGAATAAAAGGGATTGGTGGCATATTGCACATACCATGTCTAGCTCATAACTTACTTTCTTTTAGTAAGCTGAATGATGTTGATGTAGAAGTTTCTTTCTTGAGAAAAAGATGTAAGATGGCTACAGGTGCAATGGTGCTAGCTAAGGGTGTATGTACTAGTACTTAGTATAAGTTGGATGCACGCCCTATTCAATGTAACAACATCTTTGTAAAGTCATGCAAAGCTACTCCTATAGAGAAGGATGAAGATGCTTCTTTGGCTGCAAACGCAATGAAGGTGAAACTCCAGTAGAGAAGACCATGTTGTGGCATCATAGACTCGGTCACATAGGTGAGAAAGGTTTAAAAACCTTGAAAAATAAAAATCTTGTTGAAGGTCTTGTAGATTTTAATCTTGAGTTTGATTTCTGCGAACATTGAATTTATGGAAAGCAACAACGTGTTTCTTTTTCCTTGAGTTCTCATAAATATTTTGGTGTACTGGACTATGTTCATTCTAATTTATTTGGTCCAGTTAATGTTCCTTCTTTATTGAAGTCTAGATATTATATTTATTTTATTGATGACTACTCGAGAAGGGCATTTATATACTTTCTTAAAATTAAATCAAAAGTGTTCAGTCATTTTAAAGAGTTTAAAAACTTGGTAGAAAATCAGGCTAGAAAGAAAATAAAATGTTTGAGGATGCATAATGGCAGCAATTTTTATTCTACGGATTTTGATAGATAGTGTAAAGACCATGGGATTAAAAGGCATAAAACTACACCTTATACTCCACAACAAAATAGAGTTGATGAAAGGTTGAACAGGATGTTGATGGAAAAGGCAAGGATTATGTTGAGCAATGCTAGTTTGGAGAAGATGTTCTAGGCCGAGGTCATGGCTACATCATGTAACCTAGTAAATAATTCTCCTTGCTATATTCTTGTTGATAAGACACCTTTGGAAGCGTGGTCTAGTAAGAAGCCCTCTCTAAGACATTTTGGTGTCTTTGGCTGTGAGCCATATGTATATGTGCCAAATGAGAAAAGATCTAAGCTAGAGAATAAGGTTGTTAGATGTATCTTCATTGGCTATGGTGTTGGTGTGATGGGATACAAGCTTTTGAACCCCAATCACTGAGAAGGTTCTATACAACAAAAGTGTAATATTTTGTGAGCTCAAACCTTCAGCAACTCATCCACATCTAGAGATAGATCCAAGAGAAAAGAAGAATGATGCAATTGAGATTCCTCAATCCTCAAAAAAAGGGAGAATTGCATGGTGTACATGAAACTGGGGAGAGCTCTAGCAACTCTGAGAGTTCTGAAGATGAAGAACCACAACCTCAGCCAGTGATAAGGTCTACACATCAAAAACAACAACCTGATAGGTATGGTTTCTCCATTTTGGATTCGAACTATGCCTATGCTTTAATTACTAGCACTGAGGAGCCTAGGACTATTAAAGAGGAAATTAATATGCCCAATGAAAATTCTTGGTTGGGAGCCATGAATGAAGAAATGAAATCATTGGAAAAGAATGAAACCTAGGATTTGGTACCTTTTCTTGAAGGAAGAAAGTTTGTTGGCTATAAATGGGTATTTAAGAAGAAGATAGGTCTTGAGGACAATGCAGAGAAGTATAAAGCAAGGTTGGTTGCAAAGGGGTATTCCCAAGTAGAGGGAATTGATTACGGAGAAATATTTTCCCCTATAGCTAAGCTGATATCTATCAATTTTTTTTTGTCACTTGTAGCCGTGTATGACCTAGAGATCAAACAGATAGATGTGAAAACAACATTTCTCCATGGAGAGATGGAAGAAGAAATTTACATGTCCCAACTTGAGCACTTCATTGAAAAAGGTAAAGAAATTTTGGTCTGCAAATTAAAGAAATATTTGTATGGTTTGAAGAAGTCTTCTAGAATGTGGTACCAAAATTTTGACACCTTTGTGTTGTCTATGGGATTTGTGAGATCAAAATATGATCATTGTGTGTATTATAAAACTAAAAGTGATCATGTGCTTATTATTGCCCTATATGTGGATGATATGTTCTTCATAGGAAATACCAAGTCTATGATTTTTGATCTTAAATCTTAGTTGTCTGCAAAGTTTTAAATGAAAGATCTAGGTGCAAAAAGGTATATTCTGGGGATGGAGATAAATAGGGATAGAAAGGGAAAAAAGCTTTGGGTCAGCCAGAGTAAGTACATCAACACTATTCTAGAGAGATTTGATATGAGTTATTACAAGGAGCTAGTTTTTCCAATCTTGTAGCAAACAAAGCTATCTATTGAAGATTGTCCAAAATTTGCTACTGAGATGGAGGACATGACTAGAGTGCCTTATGAAAGTGTTATTGGCAGTTTAATGTATGGAATGGTCTATACAAGGCTAGACATTTCCCAAGCAGTGGGAGTACTCAGCCAATTTATGGAAAATCTAGAAAGGATGCATTGGGATGTTGTAAAGATAGTGTTTAGATATCTGAGAGGTACCTCATAATGCGCTTTGTGTTACCATGACAATTTAGTTGCATCATAGAGAACTCTCAGCATTCGTGGATATGTGGACTCTAATTGGGAAAGGGATATTGATAGTAGAAGATCCACCAATGGATATACTTTCATGTTAAATGATGGTCCAACCAGTTGGATGAGCAAGCGACAGGCTGTAGTCGCTTTGTCAACAATGAAAGTAGAATACATGGTAGCAACACACACCTGCAAATAAGTTGTTTGGCTCAACCTCTTATGTTCTGATATTGGTTTTAATGTAGGGAAAATGACTATTTTTTGTGATAGTTAGAGTACCATTTGTTTGGAAAAAAATCAAACTTTCCATACTAGGACAAAGAATATCAATGTGCAGTATGACTTTGTGAGAGATATGGTGGAGGATGGAAATGTTTCTTTAGAAAAGGTGGATACTTTGAAGAATTTTGTTGGTGTATTGACAAAACTAGTAAGCACGAACAAGTTCAGATGGTGTGCAAGTTCTATGGGCATTGGGGCCTATGATCACAAATGAATTTGAAGTCTGGAGGAAGCTAGTAAGTATTCTTCAAGTGGGAGCTTGTTGGAAAATGTGCCTCAATTTACTAGCTTCGACCTTTGATAAGGGCTTGATGAATTTACTCCCTTGTTGCTTTACCATGATTTTATCATTTGGTTAGCTTGAGCATTTGGTTGCTAAGACTTAGTCTAATCGGCGAGACTCCAAGGGTTGCCACAACGATGGGCCGATGGGCATAGGGTTGGTAGTTTTTTGTTGGCCTTGGCTTTATCAGTAGTGTAGTCATCTATTGGCATAAGGATTGCCCTTTCATGGAAACTTGTCTGCACCTCAAGAATTCCTTAGGTAATCTATTGGATGTCACTAGATATTCCTCGAAGGAGCTCCAACAACTTCCACGTAAGCCAAGTGGAGTGCATGAGTGGTGGATGTGTGACAAATTGTCAAAGAGGTGAGTGCAGCGAAGAGAAGGTGGGTCCCGAGCTGCTTTATGCAAAGGTCTATCCGGTTGTGGACACTTTTTTGCACCTCGAAAGTTCCTTGGGGAATGTAGCGGATGCCGCTAGAGTTTCACTGAAGGATCTAAAGTGACTTCCATGTAAGCCAAGCAGAGAGCACGAGCGATGAGCACGTGGCAGCTTGAGAAGCTCATTTTGGGAGGACTCATGGGAATCTTGATGATTCCCTCTTGGATGCCCCAAAACCTTCTGAGCGGTGGACGTGTGGCTTGTGGGACCCGATAGGGCAAGTGGTCGGTGTTTTGGTGATAGCGGATTATTTCTGGCTCAGAATGTGATGAAAGACTTAGCGAGGGTGAAAGGTTTTTGGAGCCCGATGATAGTTGACCGATCACTGCTCGGTCAAGCGGTGGAATGAATCACAGTATAACATGTGGTGATCTCTCATCGGTTATTTTTGTGTCATTTTTTCAAAACAACATTAATTATCAAAATCTAGATTGGTGAAAAGTGATTTTATTATGCAACCATATGACATCAGATTTTGGTTGTTACGAGAGCCCGAATTTAGTATTTTCTCTACAAAAAATTTATTGTGGGGTGGCTCAATGTAGGATTGTAGGTGGATCCGATCTAAGATCGATTTGGCATGTCAATGAAGAACTTAATTTAATTCACCCTAATTGGTTGTTGTAAGGAGACTTGTAATAGTCGGTCTTGACTAGAAGTTGACGAGATAAAAAAAAGTAGGATACCTAAAGATGAGATAGTATTCACTATATGTTGAAATAACATTGTAACAGTGAGTGCATAAAAAATCAAGTGCTTATGTGAGCTAACTATCAGAGAGTGAGGACTATAACTTTGTATGTAATATTTTTCTTACTATAATACAAAGTGTCTTTCTCTTGGTGTGGTGGTTTTTTTCCCAAAAGGGTTTTCCCACGTAAATCTGGTGTTATCTCTAAAATCATTTTACTTATGTTAATCTTGTTACCTACATGTGTTCATCTTAAGTGTTTTAATGTTTTAAAACTAGTCTTTGCACTTCTCCTCGATGGTTTTAGCATTAAGAAAGTGTTTCCACATTGTTGCTTTTCCTTACAAGAATTGCATTCATGGTAGTTCTGCATTTGCATTATAGTTTTTTCAAGGCTGATGTTATCTCTCACTACAATATTCAGTACACTTGACATAACAAAAAAATATATCATTTTCATCATCATATCAATAGAAAGACATCATCATAAATCCATGTCTACATCAAATCGTTAATCATATTAGGTATCATACATTTGCATTCATTCATCATAACATTTGCATCATGAAAATTTTTAAAACACAAAGAATTTTAATAAAACTACCATTCATAATTCATATCATACATCAATATCATAATAAATGTATTTCAAATTCATTCATTCATAATTCATCCATCATCCATAATATACTCATAATTAATTCCACATCATAATTCACTTGCATTTATGCATATTAGATCACATATTTACATAGAAAATGCCAAAAATATAGGAAAGTGAATTAAATTTCATTTGCATAGTAACATTCATTGCATAATCCATAATATACATAATGTCATACCATACAATCATACATACATTTACATTTGCATTCATCATCCTTCCATACATAAATCATCATTCAAAACCATAATTCATTTGCATAATTATCCATACATCTAGGTCATCTATTAGTCTAATGAACAATATAAATAGAGTGAATTAACATCAATCCATATATTTGCATATGTCATAACAATTCATTCATTTATAATACATTCAAAACCCATAAACCATACATCCATACATCCATATCTTAAAGAATACATTTTTATTACATAGTAAAATCATTACTACATTCATTCATTTATCCATCCATTGATATAATAAAAAAGTTACAAAAACACAAGGAATCTCATATCATTTTCATAACATCACCATATCACTAATGTATCCATAAAATAATCATATAGAATATATCATAGAACACAAATTAAATGCATCCATCCATAATAAAAAAACATCAACACATAGACCATCAAACGTCACTGCATATCATATAATCTCAAAATAATAATATGTCAAGTGTACAATGATATTGAATCAACTAAGAAATGATATATCAAAAATGTGGCACAAGCCATGTCTCTAAATTAAGATACAATACATTATGTATGATCATGTGGCCCTATGGTGCTACCCCTGAAAGTAGTAGGTCTCTTCCCAACATTGCCTGCTCCTGATGGTCCTACCCTTAATGGCCCTGGCCCTAGTGGAGGTCCGCCTGGTGGTGACCCTACTAGTGGCTATGTAAATGCTCTGCTGGTGGTATGGGACTGAGAGCGACCGGGTCTAGATGTAGCATAAGTAACCCTTTGTGCAAGCGACACTTCCTCATAGTACCTACCTCTATAGTACTTCACCTCCTTGGTAGACTCTCTGAGCTCTCGGACGAGGTCAGTTATACCAATCCCTTAGGATATCATTTGTATCCTATCAGCCACTACCAAAAAATTCTACCCTTGCCTCCTAGTAGCATATCTCTCAACAGTAAGGGTGGCCACATGGGCCTGCAACTGCACCACCTACCCATGTAGTTGTAACTATGATGGATCCTACACTTGTATCTAAGCCTATGCTTTGGAAAGTTGTGCACGCAATGTTTGTACCTAGCCCTGGAGTTTCTACACCTTTTCCTATAATCCAGTAATCTGACTTAGCTTCCTTTGGGAGGTCATCCTCAGAATCACTGGTCATTGCCCTGTAGGTGCTGATCTCCTCCTCTTGGGGATAACCCCAAGTTGTAGTGATCCTCCTCCCCCTCCATCACCACCACCATCAAACCCTCCATCACCACCACTATCACCCCCATCATCGCCTCCATCACCATCTCCATCATCTCCCTTTGCATCATCCTCACCTCCAACCCCTCTCCTCTACACAACTAGCCCTACTCTCCTCCTAATCTCCAAAATGAGTGTAGACTCATCTGGACTGGATATATGTGGAAAGGGGTGTGTATAAAAATACTCGCATACTCTATCATCACCTTTGCATCTACCACCTCTTTGAGATATTGCCAAAATATTGGCTATATATTGTAATACTCTACACATGTTGTGTCATAATCAAGGGTTGGCCCCCACTTTGGAATATCCTATCAACACCTAGCATAATGTGCCACCCATTGTGGTATCCCTTGGATCTAACCATACTATCTATGCACCCTACCAAAAATTAATCTTTTCATGATAAATGGAGTCCTCCCAATTAGATACCTGTTGTAGAATACACAAGACATCTTTGTGCATCATCCTCCACCCAAGCCTCACAATCAAGATATGACCACTAGATAATAATATCCAAATCATCCAGGACTCTCCTCCAATACTCCAACTTTCCCAACTTATATTGGACAAGTGGCCCTATGTGTCCAAAAACATATGACCATCCTACTAGTCGAGTCCTACCTTCCACTAGTTATGTGATAGCTATGTGCTCCCAGGCCTAGAGCTACAATAAGGTACATCCTATTGATAGACTGCTCGCCCGAAGACACATAGCCTGATGTAAGTCATGATACAAATATTTTAACATGCATGAACCTCACACATACCTCATACCATCCAAAACCCATCCTCAGCTAACTGAAAATCCCTTCAACCTATGATTAGGGTAGATAAATCCTCCAATGAATCCTACTAATACACATGGCAAAGGTAGACGAGTCACAATCAACTCTCTCCAAGAGATCTCATACCCAATGAACTGGTCATTATGAAATAGCTGCTGAAGGGCATCTTTACCTCCCTGCTCCACATGATCATATACCACTAGCTCGCCTACGACTGGTATCCTCAAAATGTGATAAAAATCCTCAAGGGTAACTATCATCTCTCGAGTTGGTAAATGGAAAGTGTTGTGGTCGCTATGTCACCTCTCTGCAAGTGTCATCAGTAGCCCATGTTTAATCTGGTACTAGGGCATATCTATCAACGAAGTCAAACCGCACTGATCAATAATGGAAAGATCTGTCAAAGTGCTCTCAAGCCTGTAGGCTCCCTAATCCACCCTCCTAGAATCAAATTAAAACATCAAGTCAACACATCAATCAAATTAGCCTATTAATTAGTCTATCATCTAATCAAATTAGCTCACATGATATTTTGATCAAATCTCAAGGAGCACCTATCCTATCACTCGATGCTCATTTGTTATGAGATCAATTAACATCAATCAATCCTATCATTGTTCCTCACCTATCATGATGACGATTATCAACCTATCAATCAACATCATACTATCATCAGATGACATGAAAATCAACCATAAAAATCTAGGAGGAATCATTCAAAATTCATGAATTTGGCTAAATTCACTAAAACAAAGTTTCTATGCGCCACTCTACCGGATGTGCTAGAAAATCTACAAGAGGCACCAAAACAAACCCTTTGTGCATCATTTCATGGATGCTCTAGAAAATGGATCGGATGCGCGAGAACAAGGTATTGATGCGCTAGTCGACCTACCTAATGTGCTACATTATCCTATTGATGCACTAAAAACCCTATGCACTAATTTATCACGCTAATGCACCGAAGCGGTGACCAAATGTGCTAACCTAAATTTGGGTTCTAACTAACCTTATGTGCTAAAGAGGGTTCTGTATGCACTAAAATTCTATCCTAATGCACTAAAACATGTGAAACTACCAAATTTTTAAATGAAATAAAAGCAAGAAAAATTCAAATTTGAAATTGAAAAAGAGGATTTAGGGGTACATACCGGAGGTCCATATGCAGATGGACACTGGTGGCAGCGAACTGGCTTGAATCTATGAGTGTAGCATGAAATCCTATCCATATTTTCTCTTAAGGATCTTAGTTTTCAAAATGCATAAATTACAAATGAGCTCTATTTTACCCTTTTTGACCTTTTAAGGGCTAATTAAGGGCTAATTATGGTGGCATTTATTTTATTTTTCAAAAGGGGCATTTTTACCAACTAATCAACAATGTGCCTGAACTATTATCATTATCAAGATATAAATCAGGCCATTCTTATCAAATCTGGAAACCATCAACATATTAGTGAAAAATCATTTAATCAACAATTTTTTTCAAAAGTCATCAAAAATTCAAAAGTCCTTGATTTATCTCCCAAGGGGGCATCCTTTCATCATCACTGCAAAATAAGTGTTTGGGGCATGCTATAAATTTTTATCACTGCGGTCTACAAAATTTATTCTTTGAAGCAATGCGACTATGCACATCACTTCAAAGAGGGGAAAAATGTATGCACACAAAAATGGTTTGGAGCACAAATTAATTAAATAATTTCTATTTAATTAAAAAAATTAATTCCTCTAATACTATAAATAAATTGTTAAATTTTTTTATATGGTTCATTATTTTAATTCTTCTTTCCCAATAATTCACTTTCTTCCTAAATTAATTAAATGGAAAAATTAAATCAATTTGTTATTTAATTGATTTTCCCTCTTTTATTTAAATTTGAATTTTTAAATTCAAATGAGCACATGTCTCCATATTTACTCTAACCACCTCCAACTCACCTTCCACCTCACCATGTATCTCACAAAAATGAATTTTCTAAATTTAAAAATATGAATTATCTTCAACAACTTTGCAACTAATTTGGAACCAATTTAGATACATGTCTCCTCCTTCTCTTTGATTCCCTTTAACACTTGAAAATTTGTTTTTCTAAAGGGAACCATCTCCTTGATTCTCTCTAACCTTCTCATGCTCGATTGTTGATGCCCCAGGATCACAATCTCAACCGTCCATTTTTGCCACATCACCTTGAGCCTTGGAAAATCTATAAATAAGAGCCATTTCTACAACTTTTCATAAGGATAGAGAACAAAAACTTATGCTGCATAATTCATAGTGCATTTTGAGAGAAATTTTGAGAGCTTTGTAGTTTAGTTTTGCATTCTAGTTTCATTTAGAGTTATAATTGTAACATAGATAAAATGATTGTTGCACAATAAGATCGTTAAATCTAATCTAACATGCATAAATCTAAATCAAACAATAAAGAACAAAGTAAATAAACTAAACAGTAAATAAAGAAAAAAAATAGAACAATCTCACCGAATATCAATTCATTTCCTCGAATTATCTTGATTGTCCTTCATTTTGTTGTGTCGGTATTCTTGCCCTCTGATTTTTAGTATGTATGCAAGCATAGCCTTGATGTATGTCTAAGAAAATATCGAATATTAAATTCTTCCAAAAAATTTATTGATTTCGGGAGCAGGAATACTGGCAAAGATCAACTAATTTATAGAAAGTTGGTTTTCAAATGATCGACTCAGATTCAAAAGAGAGATCAATGATCAAGATTGTTGAATGTCATGTGATGTGAGTTTTGTGTCAGTTAGAATGTGAGTTGGGAAATTTTGCATGATAAATATAAAATTGGAATAATAATTTAATTTGATATTAAGACTATTCGAAAATTGAATGAATAAGAGTTCAAGATTAAATAAATGATGTAAGCTTCAGTTGAAAGTCTTCGAAAATAGAAGAATTGGACATTGAATGAAAATGGTAAAGTTAGAACTTGGAGAATGATTTTTTTGAATGCACACATGAATTAATTAATTAAATAAAGATATTTAATTAATAAATATGTTCATGCATATCAGTTAGAACTAGTTAATTGACTGGTTGTGACAACGATTCATTTTCACAAAGATGATCAGATATCGAATCCGGAGATAACTAACGAATTTAAATATATCTCGAGTCAGATGGTGAGTGAATAATTATTTAATTGGATGATAGAAGAATGTGACAAAAATAATTAATTATGAATTAAATGTTAATTTAATTCAACATTCAAAATTGTAATGATTTTATTAAATAAATAAATAATAATTTATTTAATTGACTGAAAAGGTTAATTAAATAATTAAATAATTTGAAAAGAATATTTAATTATAGTTGAAAATATGATAAAAAGGTAAATTAAATAATACATTATTTAATTCAGAAAGGGAATTTATTAATTAGCGATGTAATTAAATAAATATGATTTATTTAATTAATCAGAGTTGAATAAGAGTCATAATGAATTAATCAAACAATTAAGGTTATTTATTTAATAGAGGAAAGATTTGTTTAGAAAGTAATTAAATAATTAAAATTATTTAATCATGACAATGGACTTTAGAAAATTATGTCGAAAGTAGTACTCGCAGTTCTAGACCAATTTTTATTATCTACAATTTTCCCCTCTTTGATACAATGTTGCTTATCACACTGTGTCAAATAAAATCATGCCACAATATTAAATAGGTTAGGGTATGCCCCCTCAGGAATATTGACAAATTTTTGAAAAATTTCAAAAAAATAAAAAAATATTCTCGATAAGTCAATTTGATGGTTAGAAATGCTATGGAGTTGACGGAATTGAATTTGGATGTGTACGAGTCATTGGAAGTTGGAATTTTCTGTGGCCAATAAACAAGGTTTGAAGAAATTCCATTTTTAACCCTAGGTATAAATAGGAATTAGGGCGAAAATCAAGTCATTTGCACCCCTAAGACTTGAAGACTTGAAGATTTTTTCTTTGAGCTCTCAACAAAATGTCTCTAGTACCATACACCAACCATCACAAATAGGCATCCAAACTTAAATTTTTAAATGGGTCACTTTTTCTACAATGCATATGTGTTCATATGCGACGCATTTTCGTGTGATACCACACATCCGTGAAATAAAATATAGGCATGATTAGGTCATTTAGACAATACACACATTTTTTTTGTAATTCATCGCATTTGATTTCTTGCATCGCATATGCATTTAGGATAGGCACATGTTGGTTCGTGAAACACATTTTTTTAAATTAAGTGCATTTGTATTTTAGATAGGAAATAAAAGTGCAACACATTTGTAGTTATTTGCACAGATTTTCCTAGTTGTTTGAATTGGTTAGTTTTGAGACGCATTTGCAAAATGAGATGTATATGCTTATGTATTTGATGCATGTAGAATCACGCACCGCATTTGCAAATAGGGAGACGCATATGAAATGTGCATAGCATATGTTTTTAAAATGATGCATTTGACTGTCAAATTTTTAGAAAAAAATTGCTGATAGAAAATTGGAATGATTTGACGTTGACACCTTGTTTGACTGCCCTTTTTTAGGTTATACTAGATCTTATTTATACTCGGGAGTCACAGCTAGATACTTTTAAGCTCAGAGATCAGTTAGTGAGTGTAGAGACATGCTTGCTATGGAGACTTGGACTTCATCATGTATGCACCATGCCCACTATCCAGAAAAAATAGGTATGCTCACTGCTCAATGCAGGAGGTGGAATTCAGAGACTTTGTCATTTCATTTTACTACTGGAGAGGAAAATTTCACATTAGAGGATGTGTATAGGATCCTTATATTACCTATCAGAGGAGAGAGAGTGATGTATGATACCCATAGGGGTTTTAGTGAGATTAGTAGATATTATGTATATGATGATATTCATAGTTTAGGGATAGCGCACTATGAGATTAGATGGAAGGTGCTAGTAGATAGGTATGAGTGGATAGACTGTATATTATGTTCTTTGATTGTTGGGATATTTCTTCCTAACTATCAAGGTCATGGATTTCCTATTGGGTGGAGGGAGATGTTAGTTGGGATGTTAGAGAGAGAGGTTGTATATGCTTGGGGTCCTTGTCTATTAGCAATGCTTTACTTCCATTTGCATGATATAGCATATAGAGATGTGCAATCGCTGAGCTGTGGGACTACTCTTTTCATGGTTTGGGCATGGGAGAATATTGTTTTATTTCTTCCTCTAGTTACTATTGATTAGGAGGTGAGATCTCCTTATGTTTTCTGCTATGTGGGAAACATCACATAGAGCCATGTGGGAGATACCATATATTGGAGACATGCCTTGTACACATTAGTTTAGTTTACATGGAGACCGTACATGGACTATGAGTGATGGCTAGATGAGGTAGGAATTTACCCTACTATTGGAAAATATAGTACCTAATCAGGAGGATTGTTTCTAATGTTCACATCATAGAGAGACATCTACCAGACCATGTGTTGAGACATTTTGGTGAGGTGTAGGATGAGCTGAGAGGACAAGCAGAGTTTTCTTGATCATCTATAGAGGTTCCTTGGTGAGGGCCTATGATACTAGTTGCTACTATAGAGGCGAATATTTATGATTTATAGCCATTATAGTGGGGATGGAGGGGTGGAGCAGTAGATCTTGGGACTACTGTTGCATATGATACCTGGTGGATAGCACATCGTCTTGTGCCATACATAGATCTAGATTAGCCGACACCAATGGAGAGACGAGGGATAGCATCGAGAGGGTGACACAAAGGTAGAGGTGGTGGTAGAGGTAGGAGACGAGGTCGGAGAGGATGGAGAGGTGGTCAGGTAGGTGGATTATCACCTATCTGAGAGGTTGAGGTAGAGGATATTCTGATATTGGACCTTGGGGGTGGAGTGGATATTTGAGGAGAGCATGTTCTAAGGAGGTAGTAGTAGAGGAGCATGCAGAGGTTGAGATTGAAATGGAGGTTGGGATAGAGGAGCATGTAAAGGAGGAGGCTGAGAGAGAGTAGATGGAAATTGATCCCCTTGGCATACTAGCAGGTTATGGAGAGGATGGTGTTAAGGTGGAGATCCCTATGGAGGAGTAGGAGAGAGAGCTCCAAGATAGGATAGTAGAGTGGATATAGGATGAGGAGGCTCCTAGAGATAGTGCTAGGGAGTCATTGGAGGAGAGATTGAGAGTGGTTATCATAGAGAGAGATATCATGCAGATGGAGAGAGATAGTGTTGTTATGGAGAGGGACTAGGTAGTATCTCAAAGGGAAGAGACAAAGCAATAATTTATAGAGATTAGACGCCTCTACATTGGTACATCATCTGATGTTCTCACTCATGAGATAATTAGAGCAATGGAGAGGGTTTCATATTATAGGGATCTGTATGAGTCAGGGGTGCCAGTTGAGGGATGAGCTTCTAGCTTTTTTGAGGTACGCTACCAAAGATCATAGAGGAAGAGATAGACTAGGACACAAAGCATAGAGGGTTTGGTAGGACCATTGAGGATAGGTCCACATGATAGGCCTTCCACCTCATAGAGAGTACCTTAGAGGAATTTTCCTCCACATTCACCACATGGGAGTATCAGTAGTGGGACTCATTGACTTTTTCATGTTTGTAGACATTGCACTTTGGTTATAGAGCCTAGGAGATCATTTTTATTTATTGATACATTTTGACATTTTACTATTACATATGTTATTTTGAGCGATATATATATATATATGATTTTTGGTGGTGTTTATATGATATGCAGTTCTATTTGATGATGTTATCTATTTCTATATGATTATGTAGCTAAATGATGTATGTGCATGTTAAGGATGATCATTTCTACATTATGATGACTCTTTTGATGATATATGTAATGTAATTTATGATAATGGGATACAACATTATATATACAATTCTATCTACATTTTATGGTTATATACATGTAATGTTTCCATTATGTACCTTATAATGCAACATAACTATATGATGTAGTATATATAGAAATACAACACTATTTACATAATGCTTATAGAATGTATGCATATGAAGATTATCTAAATTTTTCATTATGTCGGATAGGAGAAATGTTAGCATGGATGATTTCAAAATGTTAGTAAGAAACAAAGAAGGTTGATTGAAAGGACATATGATGTTTGATATTTTTCCATATATATACTAAGCTTTGAATTTTATCATCATTGGGTGGGACTGACACAAATGGATAGTACACACCATGATATGAGATAGACCATAGTGTACAAATTCATCTACTTGCAAAAAATAGATAGTCGTAGAAAAGGAGTGTCATAACTCATACTAAGAGTAAGATTTCCCTAGTCTTTTTGTCTAGACAAACCACAAACAACAAACAAATGAAAATAGAACATGAGACATCAGTGCTCCTCTAAATCCATAATGGGACATCCTTGAGGAAACTAGTAACATGACTCAAAATCTAAATTTTAAAATACAATTGACAAACAACAGTCAAAGAAAAAGAGTCCTGAGACATCATTGCTTCTCTAAATCCTTCAAGGGACATCCTTGAGAAAGTTAGTAACTAGACTCATGCATAAATTGATAAAAAGATAATACAAAATAACATATAAAGTCAAAAATCCATATAAAATTATTTGCCAAAACTTGATCTTGTGTGATTGTTTGATGTTTGACATATCTCGATGTGAGGGATGACACATACCGTATAAGATGTTGAGTTTGGTTTCGACCTGGTGATTATCTGTGTAAGGCATGAGAAAGCAAGGTTTCAGAAAGACACGTGTCATATAATATGTTGAGCTTGATGTCATTGATGTGAAAAGCTACATGATGCTATGACAATTTATGATGTATGTTGACAAGAAAGACATATCCTACTAAGACATAAGTTGATCACTTTGACAATGTGTTTTATTTTGAATTGATGACAGTTTTGAGATGTTTTCCTTATTGACTCATGACTTTTTTTGATTCCTTGACTGTTATAAGTTTGTGTGTGTGTGTTGATAGTGTATGACTTGAGATGATGTACCCTAAAGGACTGACCTAGTGTGGTCTCGGGGGCTCATCAATTGATAGCCTTTCCTATGTTGTACATGTAGAGACCTCAAAGTTTGACCAGACTTAAACTAACATAATTGACTGAAAGTATGTACTTAAGTTGATGATATGCAACATGTGTGATAGTGAATGTGATAAACCCTAATGGACTAACCTAGTGTAGCCTTGGGGGCTCATCAATTGATAGCCTTGCCTACATTGTACACACAGAGACCTCGTAGTCCGACATGGCCAATGACTTTGATATATAAAAATAATAAGTCTTGATTTTATGTGTGTGATACATTACAAACCTAGACAAACAAACCTAATGCCTCAGCGATAGATCGACTGATGACCTTCCCAACGTCCATTCATAGAGGAAACATAGTTCGACTATGTCTATGAATGACTTAACATGACTGAATCTGACTCTATTTTTTGGATTTTTGACATGTTTTTTATTTTTTTATCTTTTTGGAGTTTGCTAATGTTTTTGGATTTTTTTATTACATTTTTTGACATTGGGTTGCTATGTAGAAGGTCCACATTACACAAAATGAGTATTTTCCTATAGCTAGGAATAAGATATAGAGGATGGAGTGGGGAGAGGGAGTGGACTTGATGTCAATCATTCCATGTAATGGATAAGACAAACAATTATTATGAGTGAAGGTGAGAATTCTGATTGGAATGATGGTACACAAAGGAGTGAAGTCGACTACACATGGCACTTGTTTTCCAAGTTATCACCATGATACTTATCCATAGCACCACCGAAGTGGTTTTCACTATTGGACAAATTATTTATCTCTACTATTTTGTTGATTTTTCAATATTTTTGGTGTTGCAAAGATGCCTATTTGCCAAGTTTTCACCAAGGTAACCATTCTTTTATCTTTTCCATTTTTATTTATTTTTTTGATTAAAACATAGTTCTCAGAAGCTATGCATAAAACCTCTTTAGATGAAGTTTTTTGTTTGGTGAAGTTTTTTGTTTTGTGACAAAAATGGTTCTCCTTCAGGGGTAGAGATTTGATACGGTCCTGATCCAAAAGCTTTAGTGAAAATATAGGGCCCTAACCAGTTAGGTTCAAAATTACTTGGTTTTTCTCATTCACCCTGATTCTTGGGGTTCTCCATTAAGACCAGGTCGCCAATGTCAAAGTGTCAATTTAGAAATTTCCTATTATAGTTGTGATGAAGATTATTTTGATATGCTTGCAAATGATCTAGTGCCTTCTGTCTTTGTTTGTCTAGGAATTATAATTCATACAATCTAGATATACGGTGCTCTTCATCGTCAATATGACCTTTCAAGGATACCCTCAGGGAAGGAATTTTGACCTTAATAGGTAAGATGGCTTCAAATCCAAATAAAAGGGAGTATGGAGTGGCATCGGTGGGAGTACAGATTCTTGTGTAGTAAGCCCATAAGGAAGGATTAAGCTATAAATTCTAGTCACGACCAATGTCACTGACAGTCTTTTTGAGAATTTTGATAATGGTTTTATTAGATGCCTCGGCTTGGCCATTACCTTGTGGGTAATATGGAGTGCAAAAATGAAGTTGGATATGATATTCTTCACATAGATGGTAGACTTCTTGGTTTTTGAATGGATGGACATTATCTATGATAATGGATTGAGGTACACCATACCAACAAATTATGTAAAATTATGTAGTTTAGGATAAACCTGGATATTTGTGTGTCAGTTATGTAGCCCATGGGAATAGCTTCAATAAATTTGGCCAAGTATTCGATGGTAGTTATGATGAACTTATGGCCAGCGGATGATGGAGGTTGTATCTAACCTATGAGGTCAAGTCCCCATTGGGAAAAATGCCATGGTGAAGTAATCAGACAAAGCTCTTGTGTTGGCACACAAATCAAATCTCCATGTATCTGACACTGTCAACATTTATTGAAAAATATATATGAGACATTTTCCATTGTAGGAAAATAATAACCTAATCCCAATATCTTGTGGGCTAAATTAAGACCATGAGAATGAGATCTATTGATGGTGTTTTCTACACAACAACAACTCAGACAAAATATGATATCCTATCTCTCTTGAAAGGTAAATCTCTATGGGAAAAGAGATAACCCCAAGGTATCTATGAAGGGAAAAGAATGTGGATCTACTGACCCAACAGTGTGGAATACATTCCCTTAACACCTTTACTACAGGGGAGAGAAGCAAAAATGAAAAACTAATAGTTTCTAAAACTTATAAAGATGCATACAACCATGGCAATGAGAAACCAGAAAGATAACCAAACAAAGATGACACAGTATTTACGTGGGAAAACCCTTTCAAGTAAAAAACCCACCACACAAAGTCAAATCAATTGTATTACAGTAATGAATCAATTACATACAATATCCAGACTTCTTTGTTCAACTCACAATCACCCAGAGAGTTTCAGATTCACTGTTACAATGTTCTACAACATACAGTTCGAAACCCTCCTCAAGAACTCACGTCCTTCTATTCTTCAGCCCGCAACTTCAACTTGCTCTGCAACTTACGACTCAACTCAACTTGTATAACTTATGAGAAATAACACATCTCTTATCCATATGTAACCGACTGAGAAGAGCAATGAAGACCATCCTCAAATCATGCAACTGGTCGGATCTGACAGATCTCCCTACAATGAGTCATCCAAGCATTCAATGCCATCACCAAAAAGGTTGAGCTCATCACCCTTCGTTGACAAATGCAACTACCACAATAACTATCCTGGCATCCATCCAATCACTATTCAACCAGGTGCCACACATCCAAGACCCATCAACAATCATAGCTGATAGAGCAACCAATACGGTCAAATAGACATCAGGCACATCTAGGACTTCAAGTCATTTCTAACACTACTGGAGCCAGAGTCGGAACAGGAGTCGAAATAAGACTCCACATAAAATACACACTGCTGGAGTCAGAGTCGGAGTCAGGAGCGGAACTGGAGTAGAAACAAGACCCTACCGAAATTACAAGTTTAGGAACCAATTTGGTTCCACGTCCGCCCATGGAAAAGGAGAACTCATCGAAAACAATTCTAACCAGGTAAAGTCAACCTGGGTCAAACCAAGACAAGAGCACAAAAGATCAGAGTCAAAGTCGGACCCGAGGACGGAACAAAAATAGAAACAGGACTTTACCAAAAGTCCAAGGTTAGGAACCAATCCAGTTCTGGTTCCGCCCCCGCCAACTGCAAGAAACAACAATCCAAAACCAGGACAAGGTAGAGGAAAACACCCCGAAGAGAATCCAAACATCCAGAAGAACCAGATCACAAAAGCAAGAGTCGGACCCGGAGTCAGAACAGAAACTGAAACAAGAACCTAGCAAACGGACATTGCCAAATTCCAAAACTTGTTTCGCCTCCGCCAGAACCTGCGAAGCGAGAAACAACAGATGGTAGGAAGCGGAGTTGGAGCAGGAACAGGAACTGAAATCTAAAACTTAGGCAAATAGAACAATGCCAAATTCCATCTCGGTTCCGCCTCCGCCAGAGACTTGGAACTTAGGCAAATAGAACAATGCCAAGTTCCATCCTAGTTTTTCCTCCGCCAGAACTTTGCAAACAACACAAAATCACCAAGGCATGAAAATGAGGACTTCAAGCTAGAAGTTGAGACATAATTTCTCAACAATCTAATCTCAGGTCTTGACAATGCAAATAAAACAACTCAGAGATAATGTGAAAATGCTGGTAATCATAAAGGGACCTTACTACAAGCAAATACTGGACTCAGAGTTATCATATTTTGCAATATATTGATACTCAGATTCTTAAATGTAACCCAAATAATAAAAAGAAAATAACAAAAGATAAAGGTTTCAGAGATAATTTAAAGACTAATTCTAACCCTAAGATTGACAATTCCACAAGATAAGATTCTCAAAATGGACGAATCTCTCATAAACTACTCTTTGTTTGACCCAGATAAATCTGCGATCTCACAAGAATAGTGCAATCTTCTGAGGTATTAAATATTTTCAAATCATGGACATTCATTCATGACAACCCTATTGAAATTTAAATTAACAAACATTCATGATTGAACTAAGCACAATTTTAAGTCTAGGCTAACTTTGCAAAGTAGCTAACAATCAACTAACTCCAAAAAGTATGGACTAGAGATCACTGCAAACATTCCAAGCATGAAACCCTAAGCATCACCAAACTGTCTAACAATAAACTTAAGCAATTTTAAAGATAGAACAACAAGAACCATGCCAGATAAAACTCAACACAAGAGAGATAGAAAATCACAATATCTTTCCTTATATTAAATCATCCAAAATGGCAACAATTGCAGTCTTTTGTTACAACACTTGCTTGAAGATAAACCCTAATTCGCTCAAATATGAAATCTTCTCACTTCTCCACTATATGCTACTCTATAAATCTATCCTCTATTCTATTACAAATGAGGCATCATTCACAATTAATAGAGAATCCCCAAGATAGGTTGGCCTAAACAAGCCTTTTACAATAATAAATTCCATACAATAGGCCAGCCTCAAAGGATATTCGAATACAACATGAAATGTGCAATTTGCACCAATTTCATCCAAGTTAGCCTTGGGTTTCGAAAAGTTGGCCCAATGCATGTGGATAATAATAAGCACAAACTTTGATCTAGCCCTTTATAGCTGCTTCCCATCCTTATCTTTAGAATGCTCCACTTCACCATGCACTACCAACAATACTTTGTCCAATTTGGCAATAGGTGGCACTAGAGAAACCCTAACTTTTCTTTCAAGAGACTTGATGTCATGTCTTTCTTGCCTTACTGTGCCATCCCAATCAGCCCTATTTTTTAAATACCTATCAATAAATGCAATGTACGTTACAACATCATCTAGCTGATGTTCAATGACTGGACCTTCACTAACTTGAGAGTAGACATCTCTCCACCATTTCCCGAGCTATTCAAAATTGAGATGATTTGGAGCGAACTTCCTCCTCCTTGTCATAATTTGAAAGAATGAGATGCACCTATCATAAATGCTAGCCAATGTGTCCTCAATCTTCTTCCCTTGTTTATGAATCTTCTTCAAGGCCCTTTGCCTTATCTGCAAGATCTCAAACCATTCCCAAGGCTCAGAAACCCTTGGGAAAGGAAGAATCCCACTCTTCACTAGTTTATCTTAAGTGTATTCCATAATTTTCCTTGTTTTCTACAACAAGAGATCACTATCCTCTTTGTCCTGGGCTAGCACAATATTTAGCCATTCTATTGACCTCATGGAATCCCCTACAATTGATAAGATATCCTTGATGGCACCATCTCCTTTCGTTTAAACTCCCTACAACCAGCCAACTATGGCATGTGTAGTGCCATTCATCTTATCGAGCTCAAATATTGTCTCTTGAGGCAAGAAACCAACAACACAGGAGGATGAGCCAATGGAATGCAAGGGTTTCATCAAATCTTGCAAGTACCTCTTCAATTTCTCATTCTCCTTTTCCAACTAATGCTTGGTCTATACCTCCTTCCTCAATCGACCAAGGATCATAGTACTGGAGCCTTCATACTCCTCAATATCCTATTCCATAGAGGCATGCCCTAGATCGATGGTCTACACATGATACTCTTTTGCAGTCACCCCATCTCTATCTTTATCAAGAGAAGGGGTAGCAACATGGGCCACTCTATTGCCAGATCCATCTCTTTCAATCCTGGAGATGATCCTAGCCTTCTTCTTTATTGGGAGGAGTGTCCTCCACTATTACCAATCTTCTCTTTAGTTCTCTATCCATCCAACATCGAAAAGTCGATTCAATCTGCACCTTATCGTGTTTATCCTGTTCCTGTTGGACACTAGGTGCATCTTTCTCAATACTTGGCACATTAGGGATTTCCCTAACTGAACCGTCTTTCTCCTGAGATTGTTCCTCTAAAATAACCTATGTCATTGAAGGAATCCTAGCTAGTATCTCCTCCTTCTGAGTGGATTTTCCCTCTTGATCCTTCGCAGGTGAATCTACATAAGCTACCAAGGGAGACTTAATTACCTTATCAATTTCTACCTCTACATTGTAGAGGTCTCCTTCCTGGAATTCTTCTTCGACCAAGTCCTTAGGATCTTCATCCTTCCTTGGCTCCTCTAGCACACTGTCAGTATCTTGAGGAGGGGGGATGTTCTCTTGTTCAATTATAGGAGTAATCATAGGAACATCCTCCTTTGTTGTAGCATCCTTAAGAGAAGGATTCGTTGACCTTCTCATATATACCTATATTTTATCCATTGAACTTTCTATCTCTACCATAGGTGTCTCAACCTCCTTTTTTGATTTAGAAGTTTCCTTTTTATTTTGTGACATTTTCACAATTCTTCTTATATTTAGCCAAGGAGTAGTAGCATCCACTTCTTCCTTTCCTCTTTATCTTTCTCAGCCCTTCTCCTTGAAACATGCCTTCTCTTCTTGTAAATGGGCTTCCATTGTTTACCTGCCTCTGCTACCTCTTTAGTTTGGACATCCTTGACCTTGATCTTGAAGAGGGAGTCCACCTTGGCCTTACCATCAGGATCATATTCATGTGACCCCTCAAAAGCAGAATGAGACTCCAAGTCTACCATCAAATCATAGGTGCACGAGACACCTTCACTTTCTAACTCTAGTATTTTGTGCTTAAGCCACATTTTGGTATATTTGATCACCAGAGTCATGATCTGCTCCAACTCTATCTTTTCTTCTTCTAACTAGTCAATCTCTCCAACTAGTTTTTCCTTCAAAGCCTCAAAGATGTGACCTTGAATTAGATTTCCATCCTCCTCGAATTGGTTAGGAATGGTATTTATGTTATACAGCCTCACTAAGTCCACTAGCAGCCTAGAGAATTTCTTCTTTCTTACATCAAACTCATTGGCAAGGTTAGCCCAATAGTCTTCAATGTTGTCCTTGTGGTTGTACTCTCTTCTTGATTTCTTTTGTGCCTCACATATGATATCAAACCTTTCCCTCTTGGAATGGAAAGAGAGGCTGAAATTACTCATCTCCTCCTTAGAAGCATGAGTTGAATGGATTGAACGACATACCTCATTTTTGCCTATATTCAAGGGGAAGTCATTCCCAAACCCTATTTATGTTTGTCTCCCTTCACAATTACATTGGAGTCAAAAATCATCCTTGTGACTTCCAACAGTATGATATGGTTCGTTGGGTACCTTGGGTGTCTGTAAGGAGCCCTTTGACAACCATCAATCCTTATGTAGGAGAAAGTAGAGAATTGAATCCCCATACCTCTTGATCAACTCCTTGGCTTTGTCTAAAATCCTAACATGCTTTGCACCGTTCAAAAACCTTGTAATATACATAGTGAATGCATCATTCTCCCTTCTATAGCTTCCTCCTCCTAGATTCAACTGTGGATTCACCTCATAGATTTTATCCTACCCAAATATACATCTAGTGTTCAACCCCTTGTATGGGTGAAATATTGTCAATGCATACACTAGATAGGAATTCATGGTGAAGGTCTTTCTTTGCAAGAAATTGCACATCTGCTCATGGATTACTACACTTGTGGCACCTGCCCAATGGTAGTTTATACATTGCTCCATCTGAGCAATGACATTGAACATCCATCTTTTAAATACCCCTGCATTCTGATGCCCCACCAACTTGCTAAGGAGTGTAATAGCATCATAGTACCCCTCTTGAATTTGAGTCTGAACAACTATTTAGGTAGCTTGGGGAAGTGAGACTTGGGCTTCTCCAACCAAGAATTGATCACCTGATGGGACTTAACCACTTTCACTTAATATGAATTCTTGGTTTCATCCATATCAAAGGCCACCACATGTTACCTATTAGGTATATTAAAAGTCTGAGCAATGGACACAGGGTAAAAATTTGCAAGAACCCTTCCTTGGGGATCAATTATTCTTTGTGTTCCCCTATGATAGTTCCTAGCACATTCAAGCACCAACTCATAGCACTATATCATAGAAGGGAATCCAACCACATGTGCTAACCCAGATTCCAAATTTCTTCTAGCCAACAAAGGGAGGCCCTATGCTGTCATTCCAGCTTTGTACTCCTCATAGTACCACATACCCACATTGGTATCAGTAATTCCTTACCATAAATAAGTCAATCCGCTCTTAGGAATCTTACTCTTTATGTCCATCTTTACCTTTTCTACCTTGGAGATAGCAGAACCTTCAGTACCTGGATCCATTGCCTTCCCCTTGCCATGCCCAACAACATCTTGTCCTGATCCTACCTACAAATAAGTAAAGACAACCAAAATGAGATCCAAGATAAACAATAAATGTCAAAATCCATATTAAATCAACTATTCCAAATTTTGGGATCTAGCCTCCTTCGTAGAATCCAAACTATAGAGGAATTCCGAGGAAATCTAGACCAGGCAAAATCTAGTGAAATATACATACAACCCCACGTAATCATTTCAAGAAATCAATACAACTAGGGAATAACTTGAAACTACTTAGCATAAGTTCATTTAATCATCCAAATACATAATCATCAAGTAAATTCTTATAATATCATTGAATTCCTCATTGCCACAAAAACATCAAAAAAATCCACCTTAGATGGAAATCCCTAAAAATAGCAACAGTTTCAACAACCCGAGAAAATGAAGGAAGTGTAGAACATCTAGGAATATCTCAAAGGAACAGACTTCAGCAGAATCAATACAAATTTGTCATGAAAGCCCAAATTCAGTAGAATGACCCAACAATGGATATCGGGAAAATCCAAAGGAAGCTGAATTCTATGAGGAAAGCAAAAGTTCGGATTAAATAAAATTATGCAAAGCAAGAAAGAAATAGGAAAAACTCGAGGAAATCCAACAAAGATGGAATTCCGCAAAGACATTGAAAACTTGAATGCCTATGGTTCCCTCATCCTCACCCAAATAGATCGAATGAACACAAATTCAAGATCTCAGTGTTCGATAACGACTTGACCTAAACCTCCAATGGATCAAACATGAATTCAAAACTCACCTCTTAGTAAATCGAGAGGGATTGGCTATGCCCTAGGTCAAGAACCCTAAACCCTCCACCCTGAAAGCACAAAATAGCTCAAGCACAAATTTCTTCCAAAGAAGGATAGGAAATTCATGGAAAATGTAAGTGAGCCCCAAGACAACAATGAAAAACCAACCCAAAGAAAATACACAAGAAAAGCACCTGAACAGACTGGAAAGACATGAAACCCCCAAATGCCTAGGAATGGTACATGCATTCAACAAGAATGTAGCAATAAATAACATGAAAGTGCATGAAGTAAAGAAACTCAAACCAAAAGAGAGAGAGAATATCTACATACCATGAGAATAGAGGGAAATGAGACCAAGGAAGCTGGCAATAAACTTCAAGCACGAGTAGAACACAAATAATGCTCAGGAAATCCGAATGCAACACTCGAAATCACTTCCAAATGCATAATCTAACAACACACCTTTTCTCAAGCACTCGAAACTCAAATGGAAAATTACATCCCAAAAGTCAATAAAATATCGCACCAAAATTCATGCCATCACCATTAATTACAAGATGGCCAAGACAAAAATATGGGAATCCAACAGAGCAACAAAATTCGAATAAATCTGGCCATGATGGATTTCCCTAGACTCAAACAAAAGAAGCCGCAACCAAGCAGCAAAGGAAATCGGGAAAGTCCAACTAGGGCGGAATTTCCCAAAAATAGTGAAAAACCCAGAATGCACCCAAAACTTATGGTTTTCAATACAAATCTCAAATGGCCCATTCCAACATGCAAGATGAACATCAAAGCACATTCCCAAGAAAGAAACACCCCAAAAATATAAATACCAAGACACCAAAAAGCAAAAATGAGGTTCCCCACCTCCAGTGGGGCGTGTGTACAAAAAATGCACAATAAATGGCGACTCCTCTGGGGAAATGCCCCTAAGCATTTCAAGAACAAACTAGAATCAAGAACCCAGAATCCTTGGATTCAATCCTTACATCAAGACACCTATGAACCAAGTCTTAGAAACCATAAGCAAGAATATTTTTTCCTATACTAGGGTCAAAGTGTGTCTATTTGCATTTATTTCCTTTTCCTTAGGTGCAACGAGAACCAAAGCAAGTATTACCAAGCTACATAAAGGATCTAACTTCAAAAGAAACCTAGATAGAGCCTCGTTGCCAGTCAGGCATCCATAGCCCCAAATTGGTTATCGTTGTTACCCTCCAAAGAATAGCTCCACTACCAGCCAGTCATTTACAGCCCCGGTAGAGATACTAGGATACCCCTGATAAGGTGAAGGTTATTTTAATTTTCAATATGTTCCTTTTTTCTTTTTCTCTTTTAAATATTTTATAAAACCTTTTCACCTCATAAGTAATGAATCTTACACTCAAGGATGAGGAATATAGTGGCACTAAAGTAGAATATAAGATTTTTGTCTAGGAAAAATTACACGGGAACCCTATGAAAATTTCAAAATCTTTAATGTTAGTGTGAAAGTGTGAGACCCAAATATATTCCAAAGTTTATCAAAAATAAGTGACTCTAATTCTAAGTACAAGGGACATCAGACAAACTAATTCCACCACTCGACTCTAGAAAACTGATTAGAGTTTGTAAAAGAAACTTATAGAGCAATCCCACGAAAATAGACCATTATACAGATATACCATCCCCAAGAAATCAAGAAACCAAAAGAAAAAACCAAAATGGAAAGCAAAATGAACCAAAGAAAACCTAAGCTAACCAAAACAAACAAGCAAAGCAAAGCAGAAAGAAAACCTACTCTATCTATGTACAAGGATGAGCTGCAAACAAGTCAATATTGAAAGTAATGCTTCATATATTGCCCATTCATAGGAAGTGGGATATCCTCACAAGTGAGGTTTTTCAAGAAAAAAACATTATCTCCTAGGATTTCTAAAATTTGGTAAGGACCAAGCCAGAGTTTATCAAATTTACCATGCTCTCCCTTACACTCATGGGCTTTATCCAAGTAGAGAACCAAGTTAGAGATTCTAAAGGATTTCACCTTATCTCTCCTATCAAACCACCTTTTAACTACACCCTTATGTTTAGCAAATTTTTCTAGGGCTTCATCTCTTTTCTCTTCAAGGTGCAACAACTCAGCCAAACTGGCTTCATGTTTATCTTCCTCATTGTAGTATTCATTAATGAATTGTAGGGTAGGGATCTTCAATTGGATGGGAAACATGGGTTCCAAACCATACACTAGGTGATATGGAGAGGTTCCTATAGATGCCTTTTTTCTACTACGGTTTTCCCAGAGAGAAAATCGAAGGTGGGTATGCTAATCCTTAGGATTTTGTTCTAGAAACTTATGGATAACTGTCAATAGGTTTACTATTGGAAGACTCAGCTTGACCATTACCCTGAGGGTAGTAATTGGATGAAAATTTAATAGAAATTCCATGATTAAAAGACCAATTATAAAGTTTTAGTGATGCAAATGCAAGACCATTATCACAAACTAGAGACAGTGGATAACCAAAATGATTAATAATACCCGACTCAAGAAAATTGATTACCACATCTGAAGTGCATTGTTTACAAGCAAGAACCTCTATCCACCTTGGAAAATAATCAATTATGGTGATAATATACATGTGATCTGCAAAAGATGGAGGATTAATTGAACCTATAAAGTACATTCCCCACTGGGAAAATGGTCTTACCTCTATGACTGGCTAAAGTGGAAGAGCTGCATGTTTTTGCTTACTTGTCATAGTTTGACATCTGTGACAAGTCCTCACATGTTGATTTGCATCTTTGACCAAAGTAGGCAAATAATAGCATGCCCTCAAGATCTGATTTGTAGTGGATGATGCAAAACCGTGGCCTATTCCATATCTTTCATGAAATTCAATCATTAGTCAGGTAGCTTCTTCCCTCCCTAAAAGTCTTAGGTATACACCCTCATAATTTGTCTTATACAAGATAGATCTTTTCATAATAAAAATTCCACTCTTCAAGTGCAAAGCTCGCCTCTGAACTATACTAATGTGATCAGGACATTGTTGATTTAGTAAATAATAAATGATTTCATCATACCAATCTCCCAGAGATACGTCCTAAGGATAATAGTGTTGAGTTGTGAGATCAGGACCTATCTCAACCATTGTCTTCATCAGTCCCTATCCTCTTACTAACTTCATGGGTTGAATCTCCATGTCATATTTCTGCAACATAGTCACCCATTTGGCTCTTTGCTCACCTAACTCATTATGCTTTAACAACAACTTTACTGCAAGGTCAGGCACTATGGAAAAAACCTTATTCCTCAAAATATAGTGTCTGAATGTTTTCACTGATCTTACCAAAGCATAGGCCTCTTTTTCCACATTGTGACTGTAGATACCGAAAATTGGTCTAGGCCTGTGAGTACACATTTCAACATAATTTTCTATAGTCCATCATCTTGATTAAATAATGTTACTTATTTAATTGCCTTTCTAACACATATTTCCTCTATTAATTAAATACCCTTTTTAATTAATTCATTAATTCATAATCATCCTTTATTCAACTTAATTAATTAAATAAATCATATTTATTTAATTATGTTGCGAACTAATTAATTCTTTCCCCCTTTATCTATCAATTAAATAATTTATTATTTAATTCCCCTTTATCATACTTTTCCAACTATAATTAAATATCTTTATTTAATTATTCATTTATTTTCATCTATAATTAAATATTTATTATTTAATTATTCAATCCTTTTCAGTCAAATTAAATAAATTACTTTATTTATTTAATTAAAAGTCTCATATTTCGAATGTTGAATTAAATTAACATTTAATTCATTATTTAATTAATTATGTCACATTCCTCTAACATTCAATTATCTCTTACATGCACTTATCGTCTGACTCGAGTTATCTCTATGAGAGAACTCTCCGTCACAACTAGTCGATTAACTAGTTCCAACTCATATGCATGATCTATATTTATTAATTAAATATCTTTATTTAATTAACTAACTCAAGTTTGCATTCACATGCATTTATCATGCATTTATTCTCCAACTTCTAACTTTGGCTTTTGCATACAAAGTCTATTTCTTTTATTTTTTGAAGATGAAGATTGGAACTCATGTTCTAAAATTAGTCTTTACCTGCAGTTGAACTCATGTTCTAGCTCGTGTTCTATCTATCACATAACTCATCGCATGGCATTCATCAATCTCATCCGTCGATCTCTCTTTCAATCCAAGCCGATCATTTGAAAACACAAAATCTATAAAATGGCCTGTCATTATCATTATTCCTCCTCTCGAAATCATTATACACTTTTGAGAAGAAACAATCTTTGATATTTTGCTGAGACACTCGATGAAGTTATGCTTGCATTCAAACACAGAAATCTGAGGGCAAGAATAACAATATAGCAAGATGGAGAAGGGCAATTGAGATAAATGGAGGAAGTATTTGCATATTCAATGAGATCATTCTAGTTTTTATTAGTTTTGATTAATCATGCTTACTTATCATTCTTTGTTGTTTTATTTAGATTAGAAAATCCCAAAAATAGTGTCAAGTCAATCATTTCAAGTCATCATGTCAAGTCAATCATGTAAAGTCAATCATGTCAAGTCAATCATTTCTAGTCAATCATGTCAAGTCAGTCATGTTAGGTCAGTCGTAGACATAGTTGAACTACGTTGCCTTTGCAACTAGGACGTAGGCAAGGCCATCAATCGATGTGCCCCCGAGGCATTAGGTTTGTTGGTCTAGGTTTGTCATGTATCACACATATTCAAATCATGACGCTTTGTACATTCAAAGTCATTGGTCATGTTGAACTATGAGGTCTCTGCATGTACAACGTAGGCAAGGCTAATCAATTGATGAGCTCCCGAGACCACACTAGGTCAGTCCAATAGGGTTCATTCACTGTCATTATCACACACATTGCATATCATAGTTTAAGGCATCATCTCATTTCATTCTCTGTCTACACACACACTTTTATCAGTCAAAGAATCCAAACAAGTCATGCATCAACAAGGAAAAATGTCTCAACAGTCATCAAGTCAATATCAAACACATTGTCAAAGCAATCAACTTATGTCTTAGCAAGATATGTCTTTCTTGTCCATAGACATCATCAAATTGTCATAGTCTCATGTGGCTTGTCACATCAACGTCATCAGACTCCAATGTCTTATATGACACGTGTCTTACTGAAACCAGGCTTTGCCATGCCTTATACAGAAGTCACCAAGTCGAAACCAGACTCAACATCTTATGCAATATGTGTCATTCTCTCACATTACGCTATGTCAAACATCAACATCAAACAATCCCACAAGATCAAGTTTTGGCGAATACATTTATTTGGCTTTTTGACTTTATATCTTATTTTGTCTTATCTTTTTATCGATTTGTGCAAGATCCTGTTACTAGCTTTCTCAAGGATGTCCCTTGAAGGATTTAGAGAAGCAACGATGTCTTAGGATTCTTTTTCTTTGGCTGTTGTCTGTCAACTGTCTTTTTAACATTGGTTTTTGAATCATGTTACTAGTTTCCTCAAGGATGTCCTATCAAGGATTTAGAGGAGCAATGACGTATCATGATCCATATTTTATTTGTCCGTTGTCTGTGGTTTGTCTCAACAACAACAATTGGGGCATCTTGTCCTTAGTTTACCTTTGACACTCCTTTTCTACGACTATCTGTTTTTCATAGATGGATGATTTTGTACACTATGGTCTATCTCATATCATAGTGTGTACCATCCATTTGTGTCATGTCCGCCCAGTGATGATAAAATTGCAAGTATAGCATAGTTTGGCAAGGATATCAAAGATTATATGTTTTCTCAAATCAGATTCATACTCATTCATTCTTTTATTTTTTCTCGACCAACCAACATTCTTCGATCAACTAACATTCTGAAATCATCCATGCTAACATTTCTTCTTTTCTGCATCTTCGCCACCACTATCTATCCATTTTGAGAGCACACTCATGTTCTTCAAACCCACCTATCCTCTCGAGGGGGCATACCACTACCTCCTCATCATTCTCCCTTTCATTGGGGCATACCCTAACCCGTTTCACGTTGGGGCATGATCGGGGCATATTTTCTTTGACTTAACGCCGTACCAACATTGTATCAAAGAGGGGCGAATTGTAGATACCGAAAATTGGTCTAGCCCTACGAGTACACATTTCAACATAATTTTCTATAGTCCGTCGTCTTGATTAAATAATGTTACTTATTTAATTGCCTTTCTAACACATATTTCCTCTATTAATTAAATACCCTTTTTAATTAATTCATTAATTCATAATCATCCTTTATTCAACTTAATTAATTAAATAAATCATATTTATTTAATTATGTTGCGAACTAATTAATTCTTCCCCCTTTATCTATCAATTAAATAATTTATTATTTAATTCACCTTTATCATACTTTTCCAACTATAATTAAATATCTTTATTTAATTATTCATTTAACCCCTTTTCATCTATAATTAAATATTTATTATTTAATTATTCATTTATCCTTTTCAATAGTCAAATTAAATAAATTACTTTATTTATTTAATTAAAAGTCTCATATTTCGAATGTTGAATTAAATTAACATTTAATTCATTATTTAATTAATTATGTCACATTCCTCTAACATTCAGTTATCTCTTACATGCACTTATCGTCTGACTCGAGTTATCTCTATGAGAGAACTCTCCGTCACAACTAGTCGATTAACTAGTTCCAACTCATATGCATGATCTATATTTATTAATTAAATATCTTTATTTAATTAACTAACTCAAGTTTGCATTCACATGCATTTATCATGCATTTATTCTCCAACTTCTAACTTTGGCTTTTGCATACAAAGTCTATTTCTTTTATTTTTTGAAGATGAAGATTGGAACTCATGTTCTAAAATTAGTCTTTACCTGCAGTTGAACTCATGTTCTAACTCATGTTCTATCTATCACATAACTCATCGCATGGCATTCATAAATCTCATCCGTCGATCTCTCTTTCAATCTGAGCCAATCATTTGAAAACACAAAATCTATAAAATGGCCTGTCATTATCAGTATTCCTCCTCCCGAAATCATTATACACTTTTGAGAAGAAACAATCTTCGATATTTTGCTGAGACACTCGACGAAGTTATGCTTGCATTCAAACACAGAAATCTGAGGGCAAGAATAACAATACAACAAGATGGAGAAGGGAAATTGAGATAAATCGAGGAAGTATTTGCATATTCGGTGAGATCATTCTAGTTTTTATTAGTTTAGATTAATCATGCTTACTTATCGTTCTTTGTTGTTTTATTTAGATTAGAATTGATGTTTAATCTTGTGCAGTTAGCATCTTCCACAATTCTGAAAAATCTAAGTTACAGTGATATCTCAACTCTGTATCCTTTAAAGGAGTACTCATGAATGCTATAGGATTCTCATTGCCTTGATTAGACTTTTGGGTTAACATTCCAACAGAAGAGTGATCAGAAGCGAATGAATATATGTAAAAGGGTCTAGCATAATCTGGACTAACCAACATTGGAGCCTCGGAAATAGCTTTCTTTATTTTTGTAAATTCTTCTTTAGATTCTACATTCCACTCTACTTTTGCCTCTTGTTTCAACATAACGTTCAATGGCTTCACTATCTCTGCAAATTTAGTGATAAATTTTCTAACAAAGTTAATCTTCCCATAGAATGACTTCATCTCTTTCTTACTTGTAGGAGGCTAAATATTCAAGATAGCTTGTATTCATTCAGGATCAATAGCAATACCCTACTCTGAGATAATATGTCCTAGTAATTTTCCTTCTGTGACTCCAAAAATGCACTTCGTTGGATTAAGTGAAATACTAAATTTTTTGCATCTTTGGAATACTTTGCATAAATCTGTTATGTGATCACCTCATTTCTTAGAAAAAACTATCATTTCATCCATATAAATAATGATGTACTTACCAATTATGTCCTTAAAAGAAATATTCATATCTCTCTAGAATGTAGCTCCAGCATTGATCAACCCAAATTGCATCCTTCTGTAAGAAAAAGTTCCCCATTTTGTAGTGAAGGTAGTTTTGTGCTTGTCTTCATATTGCACCATAACTTGGTTGTATCTGGAATACCCATCCAAAAAGGACATCATTTGAGATCCATTAATGATCTGAAGCATTTCATCCAGTCAAGGAACTGGATAGTTATCCTTTTCTGATGCTCTATTCAGATTTGTAAATTCCACACACAATCTGATTTCTCCATTATTTTCCTTAATGGATCCAGGTTTGCAACCGAAGTTGAATGTCTTACTGGAAATTTAATTCATGCTAAAAGCAACTTTTGCACTTCCTTCTGAATGATGGGTTCTAGCAGAGCGTTGATTGGTCTCAGTCTTTGTCTAAATGGTTTAACATTTGATTTCAAGGGAATGGTGTGTGTAATGATTGAATTATAATATATTTTAAAATCCTCATAGCTCTAGGCTATCACATCATGATATGTATGCAAGGAATCAATAATTATTTTTCTTTCTTTTGGAGTACACACCTTACCAATAAAAACATTCTTCATGTCATCTGATTTCCCCATATTATATGTTTCACACTAGCTACTTAGAGACTCCCTTTTAACTTGTTGTTCCTAATCTTTCATCTTATCCAAATCAAAAAATTGTTCAAGTTGCACCATACCTCTTAGAATAGTGTTGGACTTCAAGTTAATGATTCCTCCCATGCCCATTTCTACTTCTTGAGGCTCCATCTCATCACTGACTTGAGAAGCAAACACATCACAACTTGTAATAAAATCCAAAATATGCTTATCATCTTCAAATACCTAGAAATTAGTAACGTTTTCAGGTACTGGAATGAGTTCAACTATAAACTTCTTCAATTTTGAAAGTGATAAAGGTTGCAAGGTGCTAGCAGCCTGTACTAGAGAATTTGCAACTTGATTCCTACTTCGAGGGATGAACTGGATATTGAAAGCATCGAATTCCTTGATGAGATCCCACACTCTATGCCTATAATTAGTCATTCTTCTGTCACAGGATGAATATTGTTTCCTTACTTGTTTGACTACTAGTTTAGAGTCTCCAAAGACCAGTAATACCTTAAATTTCTTCATTGATGCCATTACCAACCCATGAATCAAAGCTTCATATTCAACAACATTATTAGTGCATTGAAATTGGATTCTATGAGCATAAAAATAATTCTTACCTTTAGGATTGATCAACTCAAATCCTGCTCCAACTCCCTGCTTAGATTTAGATCCATCAAATCTCAATATCCAACAACCATCAAGCTCCTATGGCCTTAATTTATCCTTCACTTTTCTGTGAATAGGGGGCTTCTTAGGAAGCATTGGGATCTCACCCTTATCATTATATAACTCCCTATGTATATTAAGTCCAACAGTTACGACTGGATTATTGCATTTTTGTAACTGCTCTACAACAGTTTGATACAAGTCACATTCTAGCTCAAAGTGAGGAGCATCATGGAATTTGCACCAATTGGGGAGCAATAGTTCTTCAAAAGTCATCCTTCCTCCCAGCTGTATCTAACTCTCCATACACCTCTTGATGAATTCCTAAAATTTATCTAGCAAACTAAGATGTCTATCCTCTTGGTTATCTGTTTCATCTGCTTTCTTAGTCAGGGTTCTAGAACCACTGATCTCTGGTACGAATTCATCTGAGGAGCCCTATAAAATAAATACCTCTTCATTCAATTAGGCTAATGCAACCAACACATAATTTCCCATGCTAACTTTGGACTCCAAAACTTCATTCGAAATATTCTGATATTCATTGATTACATACTTCATTCGGGTTTCTCTTTCAATTATGATCTGATTTGGAACTCCATTCCATAGTATCCATATGTGTGAATGGTCCATGGATTTATATCCATTCAATGCCTTGGTGAAATCCTGGGCTAAAATCAAACCATAAGTATCAGGAATTTCAACAACCTAGATGTTGATCACTTGTTGTGCCCTAGGATCTGATGCCAGCTATGTGGGAATCATGTTCAATTCTCCTACTACAATTACCTTTGTTTTTTCCAATTGAGTTACCTTATTTTGAGAGGCTATAGGGGCAATACCTAATGCTTTATAGATTGAAAAATTCATAACATTTGTAGATGCCACTAAATCCAGAAGAAAATTATGTATATTCTTTCCAAAGTTACAAATAGAAACTAGGAAAGGAGGGGTTTCCATCTTTCCTTGAAACAAACTCAACTGAGTGTCAAATTGTGCAACTTGAACCTTATCTTTATCTCTCCCTTTGTATATAGGTGGACCTTGACCTCTAGATTCCTATGAACTAGAAAATCTGGTAATAGACTCATTGGAAGTTACTCCCTATGGTACTATATTCAAACTAAATGACCCCAAAACTACATTTCTAATAGCGGGAACTCTTAATAATTCAAAAGAAGAAAGAATTACCTTTAATTTCTTGAATTATTCAAACAAATACTTTCCCAATTGCTCCACATTCAGATCAGCATGGGTTTCCTTGTAGCCACCAGCCTATCTTTCCTTTGAAACTTCAGCATTGTTTCCCTTTGACAAGTACTGTGTAGGTACATGAGGATAAGGTGGATTAATATTGGCCTATAGATTTGGTGGAGTAGTGAAATTTTTAGGAGGAATAGAAGTAGTGAAAGGACCTCCGGCTTGTGGGCTCTTGTTAGGTCTATTCCTCAAATCATATTTTTTTGTTGGTTTCTAAAACATTTGAACTTCTTCAACACTAACTTCCTCCTCATCCAAGGGGCCATTATCATTCTCATTTTCCTCATTAGGAAACTAGGAAATCTCATCTTCATTTAACACCTACTCTGCTTCATTCTCCTGGTCACTGGACTCTTCTTTTGGTTCATTTTCCTCACCTTTTTGGAATGGTGCATGATTAAGTACCAACAGTGGAGAATAGTAAGGATTTGAGGGCACAATTTCTTGACTAGTAGAGTTATTCTCAGCTTCATACTGAAAAAAAGGAAGCAACAGTTTCAAACTCGGTGCAATCCAACTCAGAATTATAGCTTGTCTTATGGAGTCTGCACCAACCAAACAAAGTTGTCTCTACCAAATATACACAATTTGGAGGCTTCTCCTAAGTAGAGGGTTGATCTAATGGAGTAGGAACCCCTCCATTGTTAGGTCTAGTATTCCATGATCTATTTTTCCTAGGTGCTTTCCCTCTATCAAATATTTGTCCACCTTGTTGATTTCTATCAAATTTTTGGCCGAAGCCTTGTCTTCTATCAAAATTTGGGCCAGAACCTTATCCTTTGTCATAATTTTTATTTTAGTCAAAATACTACCCTCATTCAAAGTTCTGTCCTCTTTCAAAGTTTGTGTTCTCTTTGCCATAATTAGATTGCATGTTCTTCTGGGTAGCCTGAAGTCGGCTATTCTAATTTCTTAAGTCACCTTCATATTCAATTTTTTCACTTGCTCAGATAGCTCATCCAACCTCTCCTTATCTAAACCATTAGGCAGTGTTGAATTCACATCACCAAGAAGGTATCCAAGTATTCCTCCAGAACAAACAACCTCATTCAAAAGTTTTGAATTTTGCAAATATGTAGGAAAACTAGCTTGTTGCTGATGAAGGGGTTGATTAGCCCTTTTCTGAGGATAAGAGGTCATAGGCTGAGCTTGATTTATTGGAGGACCTAGATGAGGGACTAAATAAAATGAATTTATTGGATTCATTATATGAGCATGATTAGTCAAATCCTGGTTGTGAGCTTGAACTTGTCTAGGGTGAGCAATAGGTCCTAAGGATGTCAGAGGTCCTGATAAGTGTTGCCTCAAATCTATGATGACTTTCACACCCTCTACATATGAAGTGAACAAAGTAGTTGGGGGGTTAGTCCTTTATTTAAGGAAAGTGGTTGTAAGGCTATCCAAGGCTTCAAGGTAGACTTATAGGGCAGTGTCTTCATTCCCAGAATAAGGTGCCTAGAGTTTGGTGTAAGCTCACTGGAAACTATTATTAAATGACCCTATAGGCTCATTAATCTCTCTTTCCACCCCATTAAATTGTAGGTATAGCTCATTAGCACTAATGGGAATCTTAAAATTGTGTAGGAATGCAGTTTCTAGTGCAGTCCAATTATGAATAGAAGCAGCAGGTAAGTGATTATACCAATAAAAGGCCTCTTCCCCAAGGGAATAATGGAAAAGGCTACATGCAACATCTTCATTATTTATTCCTATATCCCTCAGACAAGTCTAGAAAATCCTAATATGCTCTTTTTTTGTCCTATTGGGATCATCAATATGGAACTTAGAGAAAAAATGCTTAGGGTTCTTGGGCATAACATTGTAATTATTGAAAATCAATGGAGATGGGTTGTTGGAAAGGAAAGCCATTGGGGAGGTGGGGGTGGTAATGGCTATGTAATATGAATTCCTTCAAAATTAGATGAGGATGAGGATAATGGAGATGATGGAAGTGGCTAAGTGGATGATTATTCTTCCCCTCTCCTGGTCCTTCTTGACCTACTAGGGGTCTACAATTATTGAAATTCCTCTTCTCCTGGAGTAGATCTAGTTCTTCTTCTAAGCCTTTCAAGAGAAATGGCTTTTAGAAAATGCTCCATCTTGCTTATCTAAGGCCCTCCTTCTAGCGCTAATCTATTGATGGTGTTTTCTTCACAACAACAACTCAGATAGAATATGATATCCTATCTCTCTTGAAAGGTAAATCTCTATGGGAAAAGAGATAACCCCAAGGTCTCTAATGTCAGGTCTTGACAATACAAATAAAAAAAATCAAAGATAATGTGAAAATTTTGGTAATCATAAAGGGACCTTACTACAAGCAAATACTGGACTCAGGTTTATCAGATTTTGCAATATATTGATACTTAGATTCTTAAAAGTAACCCAAATAATAAAATAAAATAACAAAAGATAAAGGTTTCATAGATTATTTAAATACTAATTCTAACCCTAATATTGAAAATTCCAAAAGATAAGATGCTCAAAATGGATCGATCTCTCATAAAATACTCTTTGTTTGACCTATATAAATCTGCAATCTCATAGGAATAGTGCAATCTTCTAAGGTATTAAATATTTTCAAATCATAGACATTCATTCATGACAACCCTATTGCAATGTAAATGAACAAACATTCAGGATTGAACTAAGCACAATATTAAGTCTAGGCTCACTTTACAAAGCAGCTAACAATCAACTAACTGCAAAAATTATGGACTAGAGATCATTGCAAACATTCCAAGCATGAAACCTAAGCATCACCAATCTATCTAACAATAAACTTAAGAAATTTTGAATATAGAAAAACAAGAACCATGCTAGATAAAATTCAACACAAGAGAGATTCCAAATCACAATATCTTTCCTTATATTAAATCATCCAAAATGACAACAATTCCAGTCTTTTGTTACAACACTTTCTTGAAGATAAACCCTAACTCGCTCAAATATGAAATCTTTTGAATTCTCCACTATATCATACTCTATATATCTATCCTCTATTCTATTAAAAATGAGGCATAATTCTCAATTTATAGATAATCCCTAGGATAGGTCAGCCTGAATAAGGGTTTTACAATAATAAATGTCATATAATAGGCCGGCCTCAAAGGATATTCGAATACATTATGAAATTTGCAATTTGCACCAATTTCATCCAAGTCGGCCTGGAGTCTCAAAAATTTGTCCCAATGCATGTGGATAATGGGAAGCACAAACTTTGATGTATCCCTTTATCACTACTTCCCATCCTTATCTTTAGCACGCTCCACTTCACCGTGCACTGCCAACAATACTTTTTTCAATTCGGCAATAGGTGGCATAGGTTAAACCCTAACTTTTATTTCAAGAGACTTGATGTCATCTCTTGATTTCCTTACTGTGCCATCACAATCAGCCCTATTTTTTAAATACCTGTTAGTAACTACAATGTAGGTTGCAACATCATCTAACTGATATTTAGTGACTGAAACTTCACTGACTGGAGAGTAGACATCTCTCCACCATTTCTTGAGTTGTTCCAAATTGAGATGCTTTAGAGAAAAATTATTCCTCCCTATCATAATTTCAAAGAATGAGATGCACCTATCATAAATGCCAGTCAAGGTGTACTCAATATGCTTCCCTTGTTTATGAATCTTCTTCAAGGACCTTTGCCTCATTTGCAAGATCTTGAACCATTCCCAAGGCTTAGAAACCCTTGGGAAACAAAGAATCCCACTCTTCACTAGTTTATCTTAAGTGTATTTCATAATTTTCCTTCTTTTCCACAACAAGAGATCAATATCCCAAGCTAGCACAATCTTCAACCATTCTATTGACCTCATGGAATCTCCTACAGTCAATAAGATATCCATGATGGCATCATCTCCTTTGGTTTGGACTCCCTGCAACCAGTGAACTATGGCATGTGTAGTGCCCTTCATATTCTCGAGCTCATAGATTATCTCTTGAGGCAAGAAACCAGCAGCAGAGGAGGAAGAGCTGATGGACTGCAAGGGTTTCATCAACTCCTACAATTACCTCTTCAATTTCTCACTCTCCTTTCACAACTCATTCTTGGTTTGTACCTGCTTCCTCAATTGGCCAAGGATCACAACATTGGAGCCTTCATACTCCTCAATATCCTATTCCATAGAGGCATGCCCTAGATTGATGGTCTACACATGATAGTATTTTGCAGTCACCCCATCTCTATCTTTATCAAGAGGAGGGGTAGCAAAATGGGCCACTCTATTGTCAGATCCATCTCTTTCAATCGTGGAGATGACCCTAGCCTTCTTCTTTGTTTTAATTTTCCCAATGTTAGCTGTAAGGTCATCCCAATTAGGAGGAGTATCCTCCACTATTACCAATTTAATCTTTGGTTCTTTATCCAACCAACCTGGAATAGTGGATTCATTCTGCACCTTATCCTGTTTATCTTGTTCCTATAGGATACTAGGTGCATCTTTCTCAATACTTGGCACATTAGGGATTTCCCTAACTGAACCCTCTTTCTCCTGAGACTGTTCCTCTACAATAACCTATGCCGATGAAGGAATCCTAGCTGGTATCTCCTCCTTTTAAGGGGATTTTCCCTCCAGATCCTTTGTAGGTGAATTTGCATCATCTACCAAGGGAGACCAAATTACCTTATCAATTTCTACCCCTGCATTGTAGAGGTCTCCTTCCTGGAATTCTTCTTCAAGCAAGTCCTTAAGATCTTCATCCTTCCTTGGATCTTCTAGCACGCTGCCAGTATCTTGAGGAAGGGGAATTTTATCTTTTTCAATCATAGGACTAGTCACAAGAACATCCTCCTTTGTTGTAGCATCCTTTGGGGAAGGATTCCTTGACCTCCTCATATATACATATGTTTTCTTCCCTGAAATTTCTATCTCTACCACAAGCGTCTCAACCTCCTTTTCTGATTTGGAAGTTTCCTTTTCCTTTTGTGACATTTTCACAAGTCTTCTTCTCTTTAGAAAAGGAGAATTAGCATCCAATTCTTCCTTTAACTCTTTATCTTTCTCATCCCCCCTCCTTGAAACATGCCTTCTCTTCTTGGTGATGGTCTTCCTTTGTTTACCTGCCTCTGCTACCTCTTCAGTTTGAACATCCCTGACCTTGATCTTGAAGGGGGGAGTCCACCTTGGCCCTACCCTTAGGATCATTCTTATGTGACTCCTCAAAAGTAGAATGAGACTCCAAGTCTCCCATCAAATAATAGGTACACTGGACACCTTCCCTTTGTAGCTAGCGTTTTGTGCTTAAGCCACATTTTGGTATATTTAATCACTAGAGTCATGATCTGCTCCAACTCTATCGTTTCTTCTTCTAACCAGTCCATCTCTCAAACCGGTTTTTCCTTCACAACCTCAAAGATGTGACCCTGAATCAGATTTCCATCCTCCCTGAATTGGTCAGGAATGGCCTTTATGTTATACAACCTCACTAAGTCAACTGGCAACCTAGAGAATTTCTTCTTTCTTACATCAAACTCATTGCCAAGGTTATCCCAATAGTCTTCAATGTTGTCCTTATGGTTGTACTCTCAGTTGGCCTTCTTTTGTGCCTCACTTGTGATATCAAACCTTTCCCTCTTGGAATGGAAAGAGAGACCAAAAGTACTCATCTCCTCCTTAGAAGCCTGAGCTGACTAGATGGAAGGGAAAACCTCATTTTTTCCTATCTTCAAGGGGAAGTCATTCCCAAACCCTATTTTATGTTTATCTCCCTTCACAATTACATCGAAGTCACAAATCTACCTTGTGATTTCCAACATTATGATATGGTTCGCTAGGTACCTTGGGAGTCTATAAGGAGCCCTTTGACAACCATCAATCCTTATGTAGGAGAAATTAGGGAATTGAATGAACCATGCCCCATACCTCTTGGTCAAATCCTTGGCTTTGTCTGAAATCCTAACATGCTTTGCACCCTACATCAACTTGTTAATATACATAGTGAACACATCATTCACCCTTCTATAACTTCCTCCTCATAGATTGCATCCTATTCAGAAAAAGCTCTAGTAATCAACCCCTTATATGGGTGAAATATTACCAATGCATAAACTAGATAGGAAGTCATGGTGAAGGTCTTGGTTTGCAAGATATTGCGCAACTTCTCATGGATTACTCCACTTATGGAACCTACCTAGTGGTATTCTATACCTTGCACCATCTGAGAAATGACATTGAACATCCATCTTTCGAATACCCCTGTATTCTTTAGCTCCACTAACCTGCTGAGGAGTGTAATAGCATCATAGTAATCCCTCTTGATTTTTAGTCTGAACAGTTGTTTATGCAACTTTGAGAAGTGAGACTTGGGCTTCTCCAACCAAGAATTGATCACCTACTGGGACTTAACCAGATTCTCTTCATAGTACTTCTTAGCTGCATCCATATCAAAGGCCACCACATGTGACTTATTAGGCATATTAAAAGCCTAAGGAATGGACATAGGGTCAAAATTCAAAACAACCCTTCCCTAGGGACCAATTATTCTTTGCATTCACTTATCATAGTTCTAGGCACATTCATGCACCAACTCATAGCACTATACCTTAGAAGTGAATCCAGCCACATGTGCTAACCCGAATTCCAAAGTCCTTTTGGCCAAAAAAGGCATGCCCTGTGCTACCCTTCCAGCTTTGTACTTCTCATAGTCCCACATACCCACATTGGTATCAGTAATTCCTTACCAGACAAAAGTCAATTTTCTCTCAAGAATCTTAATCTTTATGTCCATCTTTACCTTTTCAGCCTCAAAGATAGCAGAACCTTCAACACTTGGATCCATTGCCTTTTCCTTACCATGCCCAACAACATCTTGTCTTGATCCTTCTTGCAAACAAGTAAAGACAACCAAAATGAGATCCAAGATTAAAAAAAAGTATCAAAATCCATATTAAATCAACTATTCCAAAGTTTGGGATTTACCCTCCTTCACAGAATCCACATTGGAGAGGAATTTTAGGGAAATTTGGATGAGGCAAAATCCAGCGAAACAAACATACAACCCCACATAATCATTTCAAGCAATCAATACAACCAAGGAATAACTTGAAAATACTTAGCATAAGTTCATTTAATCATCCAAATACATAATCATCAAGTAAATTCTTATAATATCATTGAATTTCTCATTCCCATAATACTTCAAAAAAATCTACCTTAGATGGAAATCCTCAGAAACAACAATAGTTTCAATAACCCAGGAAAATCCCAAAGGCACAGACTTCAGCGAAATGAATACAAATTTATCATGAAATCCCAAATTCAGTAGAACGAACCAACAATGGACACTGGGAAAATCCATAGGAAGAAAAATTCCGTGAGGCAAGCAAAAGTCTGAATTAAAGAAAATTATGCAGAACAAGGAAGAAACAAGAAAAACTTAGGGAAATCCAGCAAAGACAAAATTCCACGAAGACAATGAAAACCCAAATGCCTATGTTTCCCTCATCCTCACCCAAATAGATCTAATGAAAATGAATTCAAGAGTGTGGAGCTCAACAATGACCTAACCTAAACCTCGAATGGATCAAACATGAATTAAAAACTCACCTCACATTAAATCAAGAGGGATTTTCCCGAAAAAAACAAAAAGTCCAGAATGCACCCAAAACTTAAGGTTTTCAATAAAAATATAAAATGTGCCATTCCAATAGGAAAGATGAACATCAAAGCATATGACCAAGCAAGAAAGACCCAAAAAATAGAAAGACCAAGACACCAAAAAGAAAAAATGAGGGTCCCCACCTTCAATTGGGCATGTGTGCAAACACTGCGCAATAGGATCCACATATACCCTCATGTACCGCTCGCAAGGTTTCCTATGCTTCTTCCACATCGAGGCATCTCATTAAGGTGTTATCTAAGGTATGTCTATACAACTTATCTCTGATGATGGTGTATTTGGTAGACTTATGGGTAAAGGTTCTACGTTGGTTGTTGGACAAGTCTAAAGGTAAGATTTGGGCATTTAGATAGTCATATACATCTGTGTACCAAGGGGAAGTAGGACCATCGATCATACACACCATCGTAGAATCGGGGACATCATAGACAGGAACCAACAATTGTTTGACCAAAAACTCAAAATTAGGCACGTTGCTAGGAATATCCAATAAGGAACCCATAGTTGCCATAACATCTACCACCCTATTCTAAATGTGTGGTATTTGTTGAAAGTTGATGTCATCAAAGTACTATTTGAAACTATCGGCCATGTGATTGTAGGGGGAAATTTTCTCATATTTAGTTTCATAATCATCATTTACTTGTCAAACTACTAGTTGAGAATCCCCATAAACATGTAAACTCTTAATCTTTTGTTGGGCTGCCATTCTTAGTCCTGGCACTAAGGATTCATATTTCGCTATGTTTTTGGTGGAAGGGAAATTAATCCTTTATTATTTAGGAATAGTATCACCTTGAGGAGTAACAAATAGTATGACTACTCCTAAACCATGATTAGTATGTGACCTGTCAAAGTATAATTTTGATTTGGTTCTAGTGTCAACTTTGAAGATAAACTCATTAGGAAAAGCTACCACTCAAGGATGTTTTTCCTTCATGGGTGCATCCGCTAACTGATCTGCAATTAATCACCCTTTTATAGCTTTCCTCTCCACATATTAGATGCCATATTCACTAAGTATCATCACCCAATTAGCCAATCAGCCTATTAATGTTGATTTACTTAGGAGATATTTGAGAGGATAAATATTTGTGACCAACATGGTTTGGTAGTTTAACATATAGTGCCAAATTTTTTGAGTAGCAAAGACTATTGTGAGATAGGAACATTCTATGTTACTATATTTTAGTTCATATTCCACCAAGGTATGATTGATGTAGTACACTTCCCTTTCATGACCTTGATCATCATTTTGTGCGAGAAGGGCTCCTCATGTTGACTAAGTTACTGAAATGTAAAGTATCAAAGGTCTGTCATCTATAGGTGGCATTAACATAGGTGGAGCAAGTAGATAATCTTGATCTATTGGAAAGCTTCCTAAAATTTAGGTGTCCATACAAATGGTACTCCTTTCTTGAGAAAATGTTGGAATGGATGTATTTTGTCTGCTAGTTGTACTATGAAGCACCTGATGGAATGTAATCTTACCTATAGTGTTCTTAGTTGACCAATGCTGGTTGGAGGAGGTATTTCCATGTCTATTTTTCCTTCGTTGGGTCTACTTCAAATGATCAGCTCATATTCGAAAGAGAGATCAACGATCAAGATTGTTGAATTCCATGTGATGTGAGTTGGGAAATTATACAAGATAAAGAATAAATTATAATAATAATTTAATCTAGTTTTAAGACTGTTCAAAAATTGAAATAATAAGATTTCAAGATTAAATAAATGATTCAACCTTCAATTGAAAGTCTATGAAAATAGAAGAATTAGACTTTGAATGAAAATGATAAAGTTAGAACTTGGTGAATGATTGATTCGTATGCACACATGAATTAATTAATTAATTAAAGATATTTAATTAATAAATATGTTCATGCATATCAGTTAGAACTAGTTAATTGACTGGTTGTGACAAAGAGTCATTTTCGCAGAGATGATAAGATATCGAATCCAAAGATAACTGACAGATTTAAATAGATCTTGATTCAGATGGTGAATGAATAATTAGTTAACTAGATGATAGAAGAATGTGACAAAAACAATTAATTATGAATTAAATGTTAATTTAATTCAACATTTGAAATTGAAATGATTTAATTAAATAAATACATAATAATAATTTTAATTGACTAAAAAGGTTAATTGAATAATTAAATAATCTGAAAAGAATATTTAATTATATTTGAAAATATGATAAAGAGTTAAATGAAATAATAAATTATTTAACTCATAAAGGGAATTTATTAATTAGCGATGTAATTATATAAATATTATTTATTTAATTAATCAGAGTTGAATAAGAGTCATAATGAATTAATCAAACAATTAAGGGTATTTAATGAATAGAGGAAAGATGTGTTTAGAAAGTAAGTAAATAATTAACATTATCTAATCATGAGTGTGGACATTAGAAAATTATGTTGAAAGTAGTACTCATAGGCCTAGACCAATTTTCAGTGTCTACAATAATGAAAATTTTTGTTTTCAATAGCTTAGTTTATTTCATATTTCACATAGAGATTTCAATTAAATTATCATCATGAATCTTAGCAACATCTTGATTTTACCATCATCTCATCATAGGATCATTTAGTCTTCAAGCATCAAATATTGAAAATACAAAAATAAAGGCATGTGGATTTCATCATAGCATCTCATATCTTAGGTTGTCAATATTTGCAGGTTCATGTGCAACACTAATAAGATTTGACAGCATGATTTGCAGGGATCCTTGAGATTAGAGAACCATGGAATGAATTAAGAGGAGAGTTGTAGCTTTCATATTTTTGTATTTATATTTCCTTTTATATAATACATTGCATGAATGTGTGTTTGATTTTTTTATTTTGACTCACATATTTCACCCACACAAATATTATGCATATGTTGTTTTCTTTGGTTTGGTCCTCTTGCCTTGTCCAGGAAAGTTCCTTGGTTCTTTGGTTATCTGTCTAGTCTACTTCAATCTAAGATTCTTGGATCTCGCCATGCCTGCTTCAACTAGTTGGAGCCACTAATGGAACCCCTAAAATTTATTTGGTTCCATTTAAAATTGTGCAAAATTTGGATTAATCCCTTGTCTTGGGGCCTAGGGTTTTATCTCTCATCAATAATTAAGGGTTTATATTACAAGAAATCATTCCTAAATGATTCCTAAGCTTGCATCCTTGTCATTTTTTTTTTCTTGAATTCTTATTATAGGTTCTCAGTCATTTTAAATTCTAACTTACATTGTCAAGTTCATTCTTTTACCAACCCCTTGATCTTGGTGGTCTTGGTCAGTGCTCGTGGTTGTATTAAAATTATTCTCTCATTTTAATTGGGTTGATGTCTTTCAAAATATTTTGTTTAAGTAAAAGCTTGGGTTTAAATATTCGCTTAAGGTTTTAACCTTAAATTTTTTTCCCTATCTATCATCTACCTAGTGGTGGCCCCTTCTTGAAACTAACATTTTTAGAATGTGTAGATATTAGGTTTTTTGTTGATAATTTGATCATCTCAAGAAAATCTCCACCATTCCCCACTTCCCCATCTCATTTTATTCCTCATTAAAATAATCACACAGACTAGTGGGCTATGGACGTGTGTCCTAGGGTCAAGGGGCCTATCAAATTGTAAAGCGAAGTAAACAATTTGATGAAAGAGGATTAATGGTCGATAGCAGGTGACATGGGCCAATCCTAACCATTCCTCGCTATCTCGTGTAGATCCCATCCTTTCTTCCAAGATCCCAATGGGGATATGGGAGAGTGCCACATGGAGCAATCTGGAGGGCATAAGGTACATCTGAATAAAGGCTAAAATAAAAAATATATTTCAGCACGGGCATAGGTGGTAAAGTGTGCAATACTAAAAGGAAAATATGAGGCACATATTTTGAAAACATGTCATATCTTTGAATCTAGGCCATTGGTTATGTCAAAAGAATATGGCCATGGGCAAGTGGTTTTATATTAATATATGAATATATTGGAAGCATGAAATTTAATCACAACCCTTCCTCGTATCCTTGTTGCATGGATTTGGATGCAATATAAGTTTCATGGGGGAATGGTAAGGCTATCATATGGAGTCATCTAAAGGGCTGAAGGGACATTAGCAAGGATGGAATATTGATAAAATTGGATGAAGAGGCATGAGGGCTAAAATGGTGCCACATTTGAGTTGTTTTCTTTTGGAACATGTTCCAGATTTGGGGATTTCTTTCAATTATGACCGTTAATTCTCCCAAATGGAGATGAACATGATAGGGTGATATTGAAGTTAAAGAAAGGTATTGACTGATAATTTGAAATTCAATCATGGTTGTTCCCTATCATCATGTTGATCCAAGGCACAAGTGGATTATTTTCAATGGGTGAGTTGGAGAATTTGACATGACATACTATTTTTATGCTAAGTAGATGATGAGCTATGTAAACAGAGTGGATGTCTATCCACGTGGGTTATTCTAATTACACAAAGGTAGAAAACACATGTAGTTAAGTTTCCTTGTAATTAATTATGTCAATTTTAAGTATCAATTTATTTATCCAAACATATGATCAACATATGAGATTCAAAATATAGCAATTGATTGCAAGATCAATTGCACAAACCTTCCTCAACCATTAATGGTTGACATGCTTAAATTTCTTGATATAATGGGATTAGACAACCATATTTTCTTCAAAATTGAAATCAGAAGCTAAGAATTGAGCTTAAGTGGATAAAAAGGATGGTGTGAAGAGTTGTGGCAAGGAGGTTGTAGAGATATTGTGATAGTTTTTCCTGGGTAAGTAGGTGTTCATGCCTGCTTTGTTCTAACTACGTCTAAGTTTGTTTGAGTTTTTTAAAATCCTGGGGTGGTGAGGGTTTTATAAGTCTATAATTTATTTTTAATTTGATAAAAATCATGAGGGTTTGAGTGTTTTGTCTACAAAATCTTCTTAGGATTAAACCAATGAAAGGTCTACTTACAATTAAGGGTCTCCTTCTTGCATTGAAAATGAGTAAACCTAGTATATCTATCAACATTGCTTAAAGGTCTAGAAGACTTAGTCTACTTGAGTCCCAAGATGATGCACTTGAAACTGAATTTGTCATGATAGGAGTTCATGTAGCACCAAAGGAGGATAAGAAATTCTGTAAGAAAACTAATAAGGGTGGTGTCAAAAGAGCCTATAATTTGAGAATCAGGGTTATTTTTGAAGAACTAATCATGTTTAGAAAGGGAAAATCTCTTAATCTTGTGAGGGAAGCAAAGAAGAAAAATAAGTATCATAGGGTTTATGACTCTTACATGGGAAAACATCACTCTCCCATTGAGGTTTCAAATAGCCCTTCATGAAATGAAGATGATAATTATCCAGAGTATGGTTGTTACCTTCTCACTCTAGTGCCACATGAGGATTCTGATGAGGGAGGGGTAGTACTTTCTCCAATTTCAGCAAGAACTCGAAGAAGGTGGGCATACACTGATGTTGATGAATCAAAGTAATGCCTTGATTCCATTTTTATTTTTGATGAAAATAGGTCCATGACAATGGACTCATATTTTTCAGAAGGCATATAGACTTTTGTTTTTGTTGCTAACTTGGAAAAAAAATTGGTTGGTGTTATGGAGAGGTGTTGGAATCCATTGCTTTAATGGAAAGAATGCCTTTTCCAAATAATATGAAGGTTTTTGTTTTGGGTGTTGATGGAGAATCTTATTTGATCAACGTAGATGAAGGATTTTGAATCTATTGCAACAAGTCCCTCCAACAACAAAAGATTTATTTTGGAAGGCTAGCGGGTCTTCTTCAATGAACTGTACGAATTATTGTCTTTTGCTTTCCCCTATTCTAAAATGATTAAATGTAACTACTTGGGGGAATCTTTGAGATTAAAGTGAAATTAACTACCAAATACAAATATAATTAAAATTGTAATTTCATCTTCATGCTTTTCACTCCCATTTCTCTATAAATGGGATTTCAGGGCCGATTACAGAGGTTGGCCGGTTGTTCTAGAATTGGTCACACAAAAAGTTATAAAGGACATTAAACATTTTGGTGTTAAGTCTTAGGTTCAAGTCTTCTAATATGTATATGAAGTTATAATAGTAATTCTAGCAATATAGAACAAAATAGTGCATGTTTCACACCATTTTCTCTCCTATGTACTAGTTTTATAAACTATAAATAATATAAACAAGGGTTATCTTATTTGTCTCTACTGATTTCCAATCGATGTATGGTTTTGTTTTGGATTATTAATTCAAAGAATTTATGTAAGTTCTTGAGTAGAGATATAGGTTTATAATAAATTGATTTCTAGAATGCTAGTTAAAAGTGATGGTTGAGATATAGTGTTGAAATAAGGTAACACAATATTTTCAAATATTTGAATAATGTCATGTGTGAACATTACTATAAAATTATGTGGGTGTTAGGATTGACTCTGTTCAAACGATGAGGAATTGGTCTAAGTGAGGTAATTGTATTGTATTATGTTGATTAATTCAACAATAAACCATTCATTAAATTAAATTCTTGGAAATGGGTTACAACTATGTTAAGTATTACAATTCTCACATTCCTAATGCAAACTATTATTAAGAAGCAGCCAAATTATTTGATGTATTGTGTTAGTTTTTGCTCTATGTGAATTATCTATGTGTGGATATGTTCTTGATTGAATAAAATAGAAATATCATATAAGCATAATAAGTATTACTCTCCTAGGTTTCACAGAACTTGAAGTGTAGAAGTAAGGGCCTTAAAATACATACTTAGTTGTTGTCCAATCCTTACCCTTGATAATCATTGGATTTTGGCATATTCATAGGTAATTGGTAAGATCAAGTTTGGTTATAAAAAAATAACCAACATGTGGGAACACCAAAATGGGGGTTTGACTATAGCAAGCCCTAAAATAGCACCAACATTTTTCCCCATTTTACTATGTGTAGATTCTACGATTTTTTGGAGCTTGTGGGAGGCTAGATCAATCATGGGTTTGATTTTCTATGTCCTTTCACTCTTTTCAACTTCTCTTTTTAAGTTGAAGTATTTTTCTTGTTTTCCTATTATTTTGGCTTCTGTATGTTTTTTGTCATTCTATAAAACTCTATTTATCAAATTGTAGTTATTTCTCTCTTAATTTTTTAGTATATTTCATGCTCTTTGTTTGTATGGACTCCAATGCCTGATCGAGATGCTAGAGATCCACACTATCATCCATCTTCTATGCTGGGTTCCTTTGGTAGAGAGCTATTGAGGTCTCAATTTTGACTTGAGAATTAGCTCATCTGATTCCCTAAACCTCTAGGGTTGATATAAGGAAAACTGTGGTAGACTAATAGCCCTTCCTTCTCACCATCTTGAAATATTAAACTTACCATAAATAATGCTTAGCATGAGGTACATCAAGTCATATGATCATTCTAGACCATCTCATGACCTATAGTCCTAAGCATTTGGTTGCCCTCTACATTTTGGTGAACCTAACATCAATGATTGATCAAGGCGTCTTTCTCCATGGTCGCTAGGCGATGGGATAGCCTATATAAACTACCTTGCTTCTCTTTTATTAGGTTGTTTTTAGATAGATAGAAAAGATTCCCGAGCACTGGGAATAGCCTCTTTAATTTTTATTGAACTTGAAGTTCATAGATTGTGCCAATCAATTTGACCTTTCTGCTTTTCATGCATTTGATAAGACTGTTAGACTGTGATGTTATTTTCCTATGATATATGAATGCTTGTTCTTCATATTTTGTAATATTTTATAGCTTAATAGATATAGATCATTTTTTTGCCTCTTTTGTCTTGGTCAAAGTTATACTAGATTATGCTATGCAATTTGAAGGTATTGTTATGTTTTAAAGTACTTTTGAGAAAATTTATCTAATAAAAAATATTTAGTGGTTCAAGCCTTTGCATCCAAAACTATACTTAGATAATTTTCTTCATGATTTGACACATTGCCTCTAGCTTATATTTACATTTAAAGTTATCTTCCTAACCTTTTACCTCCCCCACTAAAATGACGAGCTGGCTTCGATAAAACTCAGAGGTCACTTAGTTGTGTGCATAATGTCCCCCAATAGCTAAGTTTCACATGAGATTGATGCCCCCTAAAAAATCTTGCATCAACAGTTATTTTTCTGGCACGTCCAGTGGGATACAAAATTGAATGTTCGCTTGATATATAAGTGTGTATGAGCCATCGGCCCGTAACTACATCAAAAACTACAAGATTCCCTGGCTTGCTCAAACCACCTTTAGTTTTTGTTCCCTTGAGAGGTCAAAAAGGTAGTGCTTCACCTCCTCCACCTCCTCCATCTCCTCCATCTCCTACACCTATGGCCGCTAGAAATTATGTAGCCTGGGACGCTAGTAGTCCTTTACTAGAACTTGTACCTCTTGCAATATGGGCTCCAATATCGAATTCCACTCTAAATTATATTCCTAAGTATTTTGAGGATGAGTCAAAGACACCGTCAAAACACTTGCAATATGTAGCAGACGTATGTCCGGTGCATGGTATCTCAAATGAAAATGTAGCTTTGAGATTTCTTTCTGCCTCATTCCATAGAAAGGCGTTGAATTGGTATAGGACTCTTCAGGCTAATACGATTGCTACATGGGACAATCTTGGAACCCCATTTTACGAGCATTTTTCAAATGCTAGCAATAAGTCTTCGCTATATCATCAACTAGCCAACATAAAGAGAGCTCCTCATGAAGCTCTACCTGATTTCAATGAATAGTTTCATTCAACTTGGCAGAGAGTGCTTGTTGGTAGTCGGTCGCCTCCGGATTGGCATTCATGTTCAATTTGAAGTCCATTAATCTTGATATTTCCATCATACTATAGGTTCTTGGTGGAGAAACTCTACCTAATTCTTATGGTCTTGTTGTTACTATGGAAAACAACCTTATTGTTGTTGGAAATTTGGAACTGAGACCCATCATGCCATTGTTCCCTAAGTGCAATGTTGTGGAAGCCAAAGCAACTTCTACTAGTGTGCATGCAACTCCTCCCCAATCTATGTACGTGTACCCAGGAACAACTCTGAGTGCATATTCGAGTATAGGTCTAGTGCCTAACCCCTTGATGGTCAAGATGAATGAGATGAAAGAATAGATGTGGGCCATGACTAATAAATTGACTACCATGAACCGACAACAATATAACTATTAGAAGTCAGCCTACCAAAACTATCAAGGTGGTAAAGCTTTGTACTAGCCAAATTAGTGGTAAGATAGATCGCATGACAATACTGAAGCTCAACTGAATAACCAAGTTGTTCCAGTGAGCCTACCGATGTAGACCGTTCATCCTAGTTCAAGTAAGGAGCTAGTGGTAGGGCATAATAACTTAGTTGAAGACACTAATTCATGGTGTTTTCCTTGCAATGATGCACACATGCCTCAAAATTGTCTACAGGGAAATTTGCAATAGAAGATTGCAGAACAACGTAGCCAAAGAGTCACATCTGATCCTAACAACTAGTAATATGTCTCTCAACAGATGGATAATGCAGTCCTCATTACTCAAATGCAAGGGATATCCATTCAGTACAAGTTAGACATAGTTCTAGACCAAGCACTCTTTTCATGGATGGTAGGGGAGAGTCAGTGTTTCTAAATGACTTTCCTATAACTCAAGTTCCCCGAGTACAGTCTGACTACAAAACGCATTCAAAATGGAGACTCACCGAAGAATTCACATCTCTGCCAACCAATGCTCCATCTCATCTGACACCCAGTCCATCAGCAGGCCCGTCGTCAGTCCCACAGTAGACTAACATGGCTACTCCCAGCTCTTTGAATCCACCTCCTCTGAAGGCAAAGGCTCCTATGACTGTCCCAATTGTTGCTAAACAACTGGACATACCAGCTGCAAGACCTAAGGAACAAGAAATCGAGACTCATCAGTCACGAGCATAGTTCAATGTGATGGAACAACTGAATAAGTCCTCTACCAATGCTTCTTTGTGGGATATCTTGGCTATTAAGGAGAAAAAGGTGATATTCTAGAAAGAATTTTCAGAAGAGGAAGATGTGAAGATGCCTAGTCATCCCAGTGAAGAGAAGATATCCAAGCTAGACATAGATAAAGTGCTAACAAATCAACCGAAAGAACAACTTGAAGCTAGAAAAGAGAGTAAGCCTAAACCTAAGCCTTTCTTTCTAACACTTATCATTAGCGACAAGTTATTACATAATTGTATGATCGACTCTGGTGCTAGAACCACTGTCATGCATAAGCAAGTAGTGGATGCTATGGGTTTAAAATATGAGCCTCTGAATAAGGGAGTCATGCAACTAGATGAAAATAAAGTTGATACCATTGAGATAATCAAGGGATTACCTATGATATTGTTTGTCTGCCCCTGTATCACTATAAATCAGGATAACGTACTCATTGATGTTCCTCCTCTATTTGGGATTTTTTTTTTGCAAGAGTTGACAAAAAATGTGGGAGGATATCTAGCACTAGACTGGTCACACCTAATTTTGAGGACCAAACATGGAGCCAAGATGAAACTACTATCATAAACTTTGCATTTTGAACATGTTGTTGATGAGGCCTTGCTCAAATTTGAAGCGGAACATACTTCAATTACCCAAGAAGAAAGATTCAATGTTAAATTTTTGGAAGAAGAAGAGGATGCTAGCTCTTAGATGGAGAATGAAGAAGCTCTGTTAAATGAGTTTATAGATAAGGACCCTTTCAGGAATTATTATGCAACTAGGCTTGTGACTTATGTCATACATGAAGAAGGATATTTTATGCCCATAGTTACTAAAGAGTTTGGGGGCGAAAGATCCTCGGAGATATGGACTTTGCACTTTGATGGAGCAAGATGCAGAGTTGGAGTAGGAATATGCTTGACATCTCCATCTGATGAAAATACCTTGAGGTCTTATCGCGTCTAGTTCACATGCTCAAACAACGAAGTAGAATACGAAGGTCTTTTCCATGGTTTGAGCCTTGCAAAAAAAATGGGTGTGAAGAAAATAAGAGTGTTCAAAGATTCATAGGTGGTGGTCAACCAAATCTGAGAGATTTCTACTACAAAAAATGTCTGGATGTGATCATACTGGCACATAGTCTGGGATCTTATTGAAAACTTTGAGGCATTTAATAACCAGGCTATACAGAGAGAGTAAAACTCTGAAGCCAACTAGATAGCAACTATCCGGGCTCAGTTTGAGCTAGCTCTTGAGTTGTTAAAGAATAAGCATGCAATGAGAGTATTTGTATGATCGACTATTCCAAACAAAAATCAATACTAGAAAGTGTTTGATAGCGATGCTCATATTACATCATTTCTCCAGTCATCTAGGGAATTTTCTAACCAAGTGCAACCAAAGATCACTAAGGCCTATGGGGATCAAGTTATCCAGTTGAAGTCCAACAAGCTTCTAAGGGGCCTAGTCACTCTTGAGAGCCTTTTTGATTCTGATGATGCAAGGAGAGACAAAAGGAAGCTTCTAGATGACAAAGGTGACTACAGCTATTTGCATATCAGAGAATATAGAAAGCTCGGAGGAATAAAGACAAGCTAACGAACTTCTACGAGGAATATCCGAGTATAGTAGCTTGGTCATATGATGATCTTAAGGGATATGACCTCGAGATTTTTTAGTATACAATTGAGCTGTTAGAAGGAGTGAAGTCGGTTCCTTAGAGATAGAGGCTCGTCAACCCAAATATTGAATCACTTATGTCACAAGAATTGAATAAATTGATTGCATCCTGAATAGTGTTTCCAATCAAACACAACACTTGGGTGTCCAACCTAGTGCCATTCCAGAAGAAGAATGGAGACATACGACTTTGTGTAGACTTCTGAGACTTGAATAGGGCATCCCTGAAGGATCATTGCCCCCTACCTTAAATGGAGGTAATTTTACCAACTATAGCTGGTTTTGAAATGTTTTCAATGTTGGATGGCTTTTTGGGCTACAATCAAATTCAGGTAAAGGAAGAAGATTAGCACAAAACAATGTTCAGCACAAAGTGGGGAACATATGCATATGCTAAGATGCCCTTTGGAATTTCAAATGTTAGAGCCACCTTTCAAAGGGCCATGGATATTGCCTTTAAGGATTTAATATATAAGATTATACTTATCTATCTGGATGACTTCACTTTGACCATTTAGAGCTTGTCTTCCAAAAGTGCCAAGAATTTGGGATTTATCTGGACCCGAAGAAATGTGTGTTTGATGTCCCCTAGGGGAAGCTATAGGGATATGTTGTCTCAAAGGAGGGAATTTCCATTGATCCTAAAAGAGTTGAAGTGATCTGGGAGCTTCTACTACCCATAAACAAGAAGGGAGTGCAATCTTTCTTAGGTAAGGTCAAATTCATCAGTCAATTCATTGAAAATTTTGAAAGGATCGTTTGGACGATTACCTTGATGCTTAAAAAGGATCATACTTTCAAATGGATGGTAGAGGCCAGAAAATCTTTTGAGTTTATAGAAGAGGTTATTTATTCTGCCCTTGTATTAATCAACCCAGACCTATCAAAGGACTTTATCATGTATGTTTTTGGTGCTAGCAATAGTATTGCCACTATGCTTATGCAAATGGATGATGAGGATAAAAAGGAATCTCCTATTGATTTCTACTCATGCACCTTAAAGGAGTATGAGGTAAAATACAATTTTGTATAAAAGTAGGCCTTTGCTATTGTGAAAGGGATTAAGAAGTTCTAGAACCTAATATCATACAATAAGGTGATTTTTTTTGTATCACATCCTAGTGTGCGATAATATATTATGGAAGGAGAAATCACCAAGAAAAGAGCTAACTAGATTACCAAGATTCTAGAATATGATGTTGAGATCAGGCCTGGAAAAACTGTCAAGGGAAAAGGACTGTGCGAGTACCTCACCAAAAACAATGAACCAATAATGGAGCTCGAAGCCTTGGAACCTGTGTTACTAAATGAAGAAAGCTTAGAGGATGATTGGCTGGAAGCTAGAATAAACTTCATGCAAATTGGAACGTATCCGACCAATCTCCCTTCCTTTAAGAGATGGTTCTATTGTTTGCAAAATAGCAGTTATGTTCTCTTGGAAGGAATACTTTTCAAAAGAAATTTTAATGGCATCCTGCTAAGGTGTGTGAATGAGGAATAGGTCAGAATAATATTAGATCAATACCACAACGACCCAGCTGGAGGGCACTTTTTTACAAGAACTACTGCAATTAAAATTATATGTACTGGTTATTTTTGGCCAACATTGTTCAATGATTCATTTTCATTAGTAAAATCTTGCAGTGAATGCCAATTTTATGTGGGAAAGAGAAAGAATGCTGCTATGTCATTAAGACCTATAGTAGTGGAGGAACCTTTTGCTCAATGGGGTCTAGACTTCATTAGAATGATTAACCCTTTCTCTTCAACTGGACATAGGTGGATATTGACAACAACTGACTACTTCACCAGGTAGGCAGATGCTGTGCCACTAAAAAATGCAACAAAAATAGAAATTGTTAATTTTCTTGAGGAGCTGGTTGTAAGATTTGGCCCACCTAAAACAATTATTTTTGAGAATACCAAAACTTTCCTCGGCTCTAAGATGAGCCAATTTGCATTGAAATATGGGGTTTTCCTGAAAATCTCTTCTATTTATTATACTTAGGTAAATGGCCTTGTGGGATCTACAAATAAAAACCTCATCAGGTTAATTAGAAAGATAGGCTTGGAACACTAGAGGGAGTGGCATAAAAATATCAGAACAACGTTGTGGGTAGACCGTATCACACCCAAGAAATACTAAATACATCCCTTTATGAGATGGTGTATAGGAAAGAGGCATTTCTACCTATTTCTATGGAAATCCTTTCTCTCCAATTTTTGAAATCTCTGGAAATTGAGTAGAATGGAGCTATGGAGGTGCGTTTGTCTAAGCTGCTGGAAGTATAATAGAAAAGAGAGCATGCTCTCGAGGCCATGAATAGTTGCTAGCAGGTGGTAAAGAAGTGGTTTGATAAAAATATGTCCTACCATGAGCTAAAATGTGGGGACTTGCTGCTCAAGTTCAAAAAGTACAGGGCCAAGCCCGACCAACACAAAAAGTTTGATAGTCTCTAGGAAGGACCTTTTAAGATTGTTTAGTGCAAACAGTTTAACTCTTTTGAGTTAGAAGATATGGAAGGTAATTCCTTGGGTATTCTAGTTAATGGAATACACCTCAAAATATTTAATGAGTCTTGCTTATGCAGTGGGTTTGTAAATTGTAAATATGTAATTATTTTTCCTACTTTAAGTTTTCAGTTTTCTCAATGCTTTTTGAAAACGACAACAAAATTGCAAAAACCTAAGATAAATTGTAAATGAGCCAAGATATGAAAAACATGAGTATTATATTATATCTGAAATATTTACATTATATATGATAGAATCCAGTGGCCTTGTATCAATATATATATCCGCTAAGGAGCGGACGCTGGAAAAAGAGAAAAGAAAAAAATTGGGAATATTTTTCTTCTCAAATTATTAAGAAGAGGATTGACCAGTAAAAACAGTGGCAACCGATAGTGCAAGATGAGGGAACACCATTGTCTCGAAATCCTCATACCATTGGAAGTTTCATAATGGTTCGATGTGATGTATTTGCATGAGGAAGAAGCAACTGACACAGACCTTGGAGCGATGTTCGTTGTGGGTCTCAAAATCAAAGCCGAACATAAAGGCCCTAGTTGGCATGGGTCCTCCATAGAGCAAAAGTTGATGTAGGTTGCGAATAGATGGGACCCCACTATCAAAGATGGTAGCCCATACTACTTGCTCCAGTCCTCCAAGGTAGCACCAAAGGAACACTCAATTGGTCAGCTTCAAAATTTTACTCTTGGAAATGCTAATGTCCAAAAGCGAGGTGATGAAGTGAGAGTAGATGTTGGTGTTCATCCTATACTAATCCTTTTATTCCACACAGTCTTTGCCAAGGACCCATTTGATCGCTTTCACATAAAATAGGTTCTTGATGCCTATCATGTGCTTTAGTCGTCTGTAAATATTTTTTCCTAAAAATGTTGCCTGGGTATTTTTACAAACCAGCCTAATCGGTGTCTCCATTATTTCTTGCTACTCTAACTTAAGAATGAAATTGCTAATGTTAAATAGGGCCTACTGAATTGGAATAATAAATCTAATTATGATTACAAAATCTGTTAGGGGGCCTATTTATAGATTGATTGGGTTTTGCCCGACGAGGCAAGCTATGATTATATCAAAAGAAAATGAAGCTATTAGGCCTTGATAATCAATGTTGTAGCATGTGGGTTTATGTGAATGATTAGGAAAATTTGCAACTTGCTTTGTTCAAGTTTCCAAATTAAAGAAAATGGGCCAGGTGTCTGCATGAGGAACTGTCATCCTGATAAAATCAAATCTTTTAGAAAATCCATTGGGGGATGTTACCAAGTACAATTAGGAGATTGGTAAATGAAAAATAATTTGTGAAGGATATGGTAGGGATTTCCTAGTGTGTTGTCCAAGGAAAAATAGGTGCCACCTTTCACGAATGTCATGTATCTTAAATTTGAAGAGTATTTTGGTAGGTGGGCGATCTCCTCGCACGCTTGAAAAGGTCAGAGATGTATTGGGCAACTAAATATTAAAGGTTGATGCATACACTTGCTAAGTTGTTTTTCATGAAAAACAAAAAGTAGGTTAGGCATGCAAAAGGGCATTTATGGTAAGAATTTTTTAAAAGGTGAAAATGGTTAAGTTATTCGCAAAGAGAGAAAGTTTTAAGAAGCTAAGTCATTTGCAAAATTTGTGAAGCCTCTTGTGAATACAAAGAGAAAATGGTTGAAATTGCAAGAAGTTCAACATAGGTCCTGGCCTCTCAAAGCATTAACAAGCGAATATTGATGATGCCATGTGTAGACATATATGGCCAAGAATCTTATTCTACCCCAAGCATCCCAACAAATCCAACCTGACCTTTTTACTAGTCAACCAAACCAAAAAACTCTTGCCATAATTTCTCCTAGAAATCAGGCCCTAGTATCTGAGGATTGGGATAATGTTCTAGATCCTGAGTTATCTTAGAATCCCAAGAGCCTAAGGGAGCCTGCATGCGAAAAATGAAGAAATTATTGGACCCTTTCAACAAACGTCTATGGGACTGTTGGCTTCCCCAGTACATGGTTCCTCTAGTGCATTATTTCCCAGAAATGGTAGTAGCACGTACAAAAAACTTTGATCCTCAGACCAGAGTTATAAGTGGCCCTAATTTGAGGGTAATTATCAACCCTCATTCCCTTCAAGATATGTTATGCATCTTGTTCCCTCTACCCAAAACTATTGAAGAATTGGACATGAAGAGGATACAAGAATGCTAGAGAACATTCTGGATGGCACTACAATTTTATTCCACTAAGACTGCTCAACCGATAGACTCTTCAACACCTCTCCAATTCCCAATTTTTCTGGGCGCTTTAAAATCAAGGTCTGCTTCCATTGCTTCTATTTTGGTGCTGGTTTCTGGGCTCGATACAGAAAAGGGATTTTTCGAATTCCAAAAGAGTCTCAGCTTCATGCTGAGGAAGAAAAACCAGCCTCTACTTATGGAATTTGCAAAGGTTATTGTAGAAGGGATGATCTAGCACCTGTGGGATTCCGAAGTTGGTTCTAGATTTAGGTATTTTTCCTTCCTGGCCTCCTTAATTTTGCATTAGAATCCTGACTATTTGTAGAAATTCATGGCCCTAGATGTTTTTAATGAAAGTGGTGCTTGAAAGCCAGTGTTAACATGGACTCCCATCCTATCAAAGACTTTTGATTATTACGTGTTTTTGGATTCATTCCTAGGTCTGACTATGTGGGCTTTGGATGGATCTGGGTGTGGCATGCCAATGCATTTGATGCCAAGATAGAAATCATGGTTGGGAGGCCTCTTTCCACCTTGCAATTGGTTCTTTGGTGTAGAATTCACTAAGATCTATATGCGACGTTTTGTCAGTGAACCCTTTCGGCTCCAAAATTCTTTCGGATAGAGTAATGGCCCTAGAGGCATTGCGAAAACTATGTAATATTGAGAATTACTACTAAGGAGGAAGACATTTGACTTCCAATTTGGTGCTACCTATCATGTTTGGCTCTGTATTGCTAGTTAAGAAAAGGACTTCGAAGGTTAATACCTCAGAGATTTTGTACTCAAAGTTGGGCCACCTTGGGCTAGTAATTACTAGTGACACATGACAATACAACCTGAGAGAGAATCTATCAGAGATTGGCATAAAAATTCCACACGAGCCCCGACCATTTTGGGACCCTCGGATAAATGTTGAAGAGGGGAATTTGAAATATTATGTAGGCCTTGAATATTTTCCTACTAAAGAGGGTCAACTATCATGGTTAAAATTTTACCACATTAGGGGAAAGCCCAACCAAAACCAGAAGATGAGCTTGTACCTATTCATCCAGTTAAATAAGCTTGAATGGAAGCCCCAAAGGATTATGGACTTCTAGATATATAGGAAGGAGACAAAGAAAACAAGTGGGATTTTTTCAAGAGGTCAAATTGGATGACAATTTTGATGACATCTAGGTTCACGAGCACCCAGACAATGATTTCTCCAAACCCTTTGGTTTCAGAGCAGTACTATGAAAAGAGAGGAGCTACCATGAAACCTAGTGACAAAGTAACTCAAAGACCCCCTATCGCTAAAAAAGAGCCAACTCATGAGGAGGATGTCAGTAGACAACTGGTACAACAAGAGGGATCTTCCAATACACAAATTTCAGACCCTTCTAGTTCCTCTAGATCGGGTAGGAAGAGGCAAAGAAGTTTTAGTCATATGTCGAGGGTGATTTTGAATGTTAAAGATTCTCCAGAGGAGAAAAGACAATGAATGAGAGAGTCCTCTAGAGGGATGGAGTCACAATATGTAGAAGTGGTGGCGTCAGTTGCGGGTCTTCAAGAGCCTCAGGTATTATTTCCTCCCTCTTCTCTCTCTACTATGTCTCTAGTCTCATCTTCGTCTTCCCTAGATTTTTCATCTGCACTAGCTTTTTCTATTGCTGGAGATGCCAAGCAGTCTAGTCCTTTCCCTCCTAGTTTCCCATTTCCATCCTCTTCCTTTCATTCCACCCCTGGGACACAATTGGTCACTAGTCCTGACCTAATGAGCCAACAGTTTTTATTTTTGAGGCCCGACCTTTCAGTTGGTGCTTCCCCAGCCTTTCCTCATACTGTATTACCATCCTCTCTAAGTGGACAATTTATTCCACCATTCTCCCCAATAATTATTACAAGGCCTAGAAAATCCACCAATGCCCTGAGCACACTATCTTTCCCACTAGTAGTCCCTCAGGAGTTTCTTTTTGCTGGTGAACTAGTTATCTCTTCCCAGGAATATTTTTCATAGGTGGATGCAAATAAGAGTTCCTACATGAGCCAAATTCAAAAATGAAGAGAAAAGGATGTGGGAAGGTAGGAAAAGCCTCTTTTGCAAATGGTATTCCATGAAAGCCAGAATTCATTGATGTTTGCAAAGATCACCCCCAATGTGATCAAACCACTCAGGGAAATGCTGCCAAATGATTACTCTATCAATGCCATTGGGTTGGATTTACATCAGGCTCATCCGTAGGATAAGGTCGAGCTGATGGAGGAGACTTAGAGGGTAGTAACCACCAATTACCTCAATCTCAATCGCCAAGCAAGGAAAAAAGATGATCATTTGAAGGAGCTGAAAGGAAAGGTTGATATTTGGGAAAACAAATGTAAGGCCCAAGAAAATGAGATAAATTGCCTATAAAAGGAGAGGAGTGCCTTTGAAAGGAAAATAAAAGAGCTTCAGGTTATGGCCGTGAAGATTGTTTTGGTCCTACAAAATGAGGGTGAGCAGAGCCAGAAAAATGAAGAAAACTATGTGTTGACTTAACATAGATGAATGAAGCAACTCTAACAGAGCACAAATGATGAGGTAAATGAAATGAATTCCGATTTAGAGTCAAAATTTGAGAAGAGAAAGCAGGTCGAATTGGCCTTGGAAGAGATGGAGAAAGAAATTTCCACTCTAAGAAGCTAGGTGTTCATCTTTGACAAAAGCTTATCGAAGCTGAGGGCGGACTTGAACAATAGAGTTGTAGAGTTAGATCTTTAGAGAGCCCAAACTCCTACACCACATATGAGCTCATTATAAATTGCCAAAAATTTATACGCATCGTACTAGGATAAGGTTAACCCATTATTCCTTAATTTCCAGCCCACCCAAAGGTTTATGGCACAGGCAAACCATCTATGTGGAATAGTTAGTGAAATAATCCAGCAGGTGTAGGAGATGACTGCTGATAAATTTCTAGAAGCCAGGCTTCTATTGGGAAAGTTGTATACAGCTTCCGATGAGCCTCTGAGCGGTGTAGCTATTGAGGACCATAAAATGGAAGCTATGGGTGTGAACATTCTCATTTCCATGCACGAGGTCATCCAACAAGTGGAAAAATGCAGAGCCAAATTGAACGAAGTTACGAATGACATGAAGGAAAAAAAAATCTACTTAACTCAGCGAGGCCTCCCTTCACCCCTCATTTCAGATCAGGCGATAGCAGGTGTCGAGCACATAATTGCAAATATCAAAGAAAAGAAGCAGGACCTTTCTATTTTCCAATATTTTGATTAGTCTCCAACTGTAGAGAATATTGAAGAAATTGTGCATCAGTTGGTGCAACTCTTTTTCTAGCTTGAGTTGGAGATGAAGGTATCTAACAGATTTCCTTTTAAGGCAATCATTGATCTCAAATTGGCGCACAAAAATCTGCAAGCCCTCTCTGCAACATCAAATGAGGTCTAGACCGGTATGCAAGATTCTCTCTCAAAGTTGTGAGCGATAATGGGATGTTGAACCAAGGTTCTTGGGGTTCTTCATTCCATAGGGAAAATGTCCTTGTGAGTTTCCAAACTGTGAACATTATTTCACAAAAACCACTGGCCTTTGCGGTTATTATTTTTCCTTCCCAGTTGCACCTTGTCTTCTGTCGCTTGCAACCTTTTGGAATTTTTCACATGGCATCCTAACAGAGATTCCTATCGCTCCATATTGGTTCACTTTTACCAAGTTTCGTGTGCATGATATGTGGCTTTCTCTGACTATTTCTCGAGCTAGGCCCATTTTGTAGTTACCTTCACTTGGCATCACCCATGTGGCTTCCTCTCAGATCTTTTCACTGGCCATCCCTCATTCATTTTTTTGAGCTCTGTTTCCTTAATGTGTGGCATATTTTTGTGTGCCAATTTTTGGGAAGTTGCTACCTATGCCATTTGTTCTCACTTACTGCCATGTTTTCTTCTTCAGTGTCGCATGTTCATTTATAATGTTGCATGGCCTTATTTTCTCTGAGATGAATTTTCTAGTGCATTGTTGAGCATTCTTTCTATTCAGTGCCAGCTTGAGAAGATTTGGGGCATCGATGATTGATCAAAGCATCTTTCTCTATGGTCACTAAGTGGTGGGCTGGCCTATATAAAATGGCTTGCTTCTCTTTTATTAGGTTTTTGTTAGATAGATAGAAAATATTTCCGATCACTAGGAATAGCCTTTCTATTTTTTATTGAACTTGAAGTTCACAGACAATGCCAATCAATTTGGCCTTTCTGCTTTTCATGCATTTGATAAGACTGTTAGACTGTGTTGTTATTTTTCTATGATATATGAATGCCTTTTCTTCATCTTTTGTAATATTTAATAGCTTAATAGATACAGATCATTTTTTTGACTCTTCTGTGTTGGTCAAAGTTCTACTAGATTATGCTATGCAGTTTGAAGGTGTTCTTATGTTTTAAAGTTCTTTTGAGAAAATTTATCTAATAAAAATTTTTTAGTGGTTCGAGCCTTTGCATCCAGCACTATGCTCAGGTAATTTCGTTCATGATTTGGCGCATCGCCTTTAGCTTAGATTTAAATTTTTAGTTATCTTCCTAACCTTTTACCTCCCCCACTAAAATGAAGAGTCAACTTTGGTAAAACCCGAAGGTCACTTAGCTGTGCAGATAATGTTCCCCAATAGCTAAGTTTGCCATGAGACTACTGCCCCTTGCAAAATCTTGCATCAACAATTATAAGTAACTTTGTTGTGCCTTGGGTTAGTGTTGTAATGTGTTGTACATATTCATATAATCTAGTCCTATTTTAAACTAAATATACCTAAAATGCACCTTATTTATAGTGTTGTAACACACTTTAACACTTATCTATGGCCCTCTTAATTAATTGTGGTTAATTAGAGTTAATTATCCCCTTTAATTCAAATTTATCCTTATTTATGACACCTTGTGAAGATCTATCTTGACACCCATAATTCAAATTGTAAAAAATTTAACTGGGAAAAATGAAGGTCCTAGAAATTGGTGCAAGGATCCATTCACCCTAGGTGGAAAATGGGTCCTCCCTCTATAGGGCCCCCCTTTCTTTGCATATTTCACATGGGTTTTTGATGTTCTTTCACCCTCTGAAGGCATGGTCTTGGAAACTTATACCAAGAACCATTTTCCCTAGGTGGCAAATGCGTCATCCCTTAATAAGGACCCCCTTTTTGAATTTAATTCTAGTGGGATTTTAATAACATGGGTATGTGTAGGATCATGGTGGGCCAAAAAAGTGGCGATATCTAAGTGATATGATGGCCCATGTGGCTGATGACTTTTTATTTTACCCAAAATTGATGAAACTAAAAGGGTTTTTAAAGGAGATTCTCATCTTTCCACCAATATAAATTATTCTTTACTTTGAATTTAATAAATAAGTATTATTCATTTTCTATTTGAATTACGGCTAAAGTATTGATTGATAGGGTGATTGAAAAACATCTATAACTTTCAAATGGTATCACATTTTTTGAATCCAAAATATGCATCACATTCTATGCTTTGCATGCTATAGAATTAAAAAAAATAAAAATCATGAAGTTTTCACCAAGTTAAGGTGGTTAGACAAATGATTTTTTATATTTTTAAAAATTAGTAATAAAAAATCATCATTAATTATTTACTTGGAAAAAAATGAAAAAATAATATGCATCACATTGGGACATGAGTCCCCAACTTATATATAAAATCTTATAAAAACTAATTGTCATTTTATTGTCGTTGGGGTGGTCAAACAAACACCTACTTCTTATTTTTCCCTGACATTTTAGTACTACTGCATTGAAATTTCAAATTTTCACCAAATATATTTATTTAAATAAAAAATAAACCTAGTAGTTTAGAAACTAAGTTTAATTTGCTACAGATTCTATTGTTACATATTTTTGAAATAATATAGATAACTTATTCAAGTTTGTATGTCAAGTTTCCTAACTTTGATTTTCTGAATTTTATTGCAACTTAAGGGCCTGTTTTTTCCATGATGATCATGCACATATCCACATTCATTTTTAGATCTAGTGTCAGCTTGAATTGTTTGAATTTTGGAGTTAGTTCCCAAATTATGTATAAATACAAGGTTATTTTGCATAATTTTTCCTAGAAGAAAATTCAAGCAAGCTAAGAGACAAAGAACTTTCTTGAGATCATGCATTCATTTTCAAGAAACAAACAAGAGTTAAGTTTGGAGTAGCATTGCAGGTCTTCAAGCTCATTTTGTGTACAAGAGTCAAGTATTAGTGAAGGTTTATGATAGATGCCTATGGAGAATCATGAGGGATTCTAGATTTTGGGAGATGCAAAAGACATACAATGAAGCCTAAGGACTTTTTTTCTAAGTGCTTTAATTTTCTATAATCATCCTATTTGCAACCTACAAGAGGTATTTTCAGATTTGTGGCTTATTAAGGGGATTAGAAATATTCTTTAGTGATTCATTTGCATTATTAATATTACATTTTAGGGTTCTATTCTAACACAATTGGATAGAATTTCCTTTATATTCTCATAGATCTTAGTCTTAAACACACTTAAGATTAGGACTGTACACACAATCAAATATTTCAAATTTTCATTCATCATCAAAGATATAATTACCAACAAGGGGTTCTACTAAGGAAAACCCCTATCCACAAACAAGTTGGGTATGTGTAGGATCATCATGAAAAAAACAAGCCCTTAAATGACGATAAAAAAATAGAAAATTAGAGTTAGGAAACTTGACGTAAAAATTTGAATAAGTTATCTATATTATTTCAAAAATATGTAAGAATAGAATCTATAGAAAATTGAATGTAGTTTCTAAACTGCTAGGTTTATTTTACAAAAATCTATTTGGTGAAAATTTGAAATTTCAATGCAGTAGTACTTAAATTTCAGGGAAAAAATAAGAAGTAGGTGTCTGTCTGACCATCCTAACCACAATAAAATGATAATATCTTTTTAAAATATTCTAGATATAAGTAGAGGACTCATGTCCCAATGTGATGCATAATTTTTTTGTAATTTTTTACTAGTAAATTATTAATAATGAATTTTTTTATTACAACTTTTAAAAATATAAAAACTTGTATGTCTGACCACCTTAACTTGGAAAAAAATTCATGAAATTCAATTTTATTTTTTAATCCTATAGCATTTTAAACATAGAATGTGATGCATATTTCATATTCAAAAAATGTGATACCGTTTGAAAGCTATATATGTTTTTCAATCAACCTATCAATTAGGAATTTAGTTCTAATTCAAATAGAAAATGAATAATAATTATTTATTAAATTCAAAGTAAAGTATAATTTATATTGGTGGAAAGCTAAGAATATCCTTTGAAAACCCTTCTTGTTTCATCAATTTTGGGTAAAAACATTTCATCAGCCACATGGGCCATCATATCACTTACATATCACCACTTCTTGGCCCATCATTATCCTACACATACCCTTACTCATAGTCCTCCCCCTTAACCTACAACCAATTTTCTAGATGAAATTTTTATATAATAGGACTTAACCATGAATAAAAATGTTTCTCCCCTATATATTCTTGTTTTCCTCAAAGGAAACATTGTGATAGAAACAGATCCCACGAGTTGAGTGAATGTTATTACAGAGGATAATTTTTAGCTTAATTAATTAGAGAGAGAGGAATATGGGAAGATGAAAACTACTATACATACTCATGATGGCCTCTCTCTTACTCTATGTGGCTCCATAACCCTTTCCAACCTAGTAGGACCTATGGCTATGGATACTAATTTCAATGTCATTTTGGAATCTGATCTATTCAGGGTGAAGTTAGGCATCTCTTGGAAAGATTCCATGAATAGGATCATTTTCATAATTCATAAGTTCCTAAAAATATCTCATGAAGGTGTTGTGCATGTCATGCATGCCACTAGGTATCAACCATTGGTATCCCATGGCGGTTATTCCTTAGGTCATATTTGGCCTGCCCCAGTTAGTTTACTTCCTCCTAGAATAACCAAGTTTATTAGAATTACATTAAGTACAAGATGAGGTGTATGGGGTATCCAAAATTGACCCACCCTATAGTGCAATATCAATCTACCTCTTCATCTCAAAAGGGGAAGGAAAAACCTACCTATGCTCAGGGTCATTCTTCTTCCTCCTCTACTATTCAACATGCCTCTTCCTCCCACCTAGCTACGACACCTTTGACTTCAGCTCTTATGCATCTCATAGATAGTTTGATGGTGCTCACTTGGTAGAAGGCCAAGTATCAAGAATTTGAACCTCCTATCTTACCTATGGTGCCTCGACCCATTTTGTATGCTAAGGGGAAGGTTCCTCATGGAGAATCTTTCTGTGTCTTAGCCTATGTGGCCTCCTACTACTCCTACCTCTAAGGTAGTGAATTGGAAGAGGCTCACTGTTGAGGTGCTTGAGCTTGCTCCCCCCACTATTGTTGCATATATCTCTCCATCTCTTCCTAATGTTCACATCTAGCAGTCCCTCCCTTCGTAGAAAATAGTTGTGATGGATACTCTAATGGTTGAACAGGATCCTTCCATCCCTTCTCAAGCTGCAACATCTAGCTCCTAGAGTCGTAGAAAATTTCTTGAATGTGATTGCAAGTACCAAAGGAAGGCTCTAGTCATTGAGTAGGTTGCCTTAAATAAGAAGGAAGGAGAACCAAAATATCTCACTTCAACATCTTCTGATATGTCCACTTCCACTCTTTATGCTTTAGTTCCCTCTTCCTTAGTCTTTCTCTTGGACCCCCTTGTGAGAGTCAATGATCCTCACCCAAGGAGGGTGTAGGTATTCATTGCTCCATTAGTTGAGCCTCCCCTTTTGATGTCCCTTCTAGAAATCCCACCCTTTTCAAACCCATGGACATGTCGAATACCTTGGTGGTGTTTTCTATGGTTTTCTCATCTTCCTCCTCACCCTCTAGTTCATCCATGGGGATCTCACATCCTTTGATCAAGAAAAATATGAAGAATGACCTCACTACAAATGGGGGTCAAAATAATGGTTCTCCTTCTTTGAAGAGTTCTTTTTTATTAGCTTGCACCATCCTAATGATAGAGGAATCCCCAACATCCCTAGAGTTCATCACTACTCCTGAATCTTTTAGTGAGGCTAGCAGTGGATCTCAAGAACCTCCTCCATTGCTTGTTGAGCTGATGTATGAAACTCCTATAAAGTACATGTTCAACTCTATAGATGATTTCTCAGCCCTATCGGTGATCTTTATGAGATAATTAATATTCACTTGACAAGAACTAAGTGGAGAAGGCCTCAAGGGGCCTTCTTCCTTAGCTCTTGTTGCAGGAGGGTCAAAGGGTACCCTCTTGATATTATTCTCTTTTAGGCTCGTCTATCCTCCCCTTACAATGATCTTGATTCAGAGAATGATGGGCTCTTGGTTGATGAGGACTAGGGGAACCTCTTCTTTATCTATATATTATATTGTGTATGTGTATTATGTTCCCTCATGCTTGTTTTATATGTTCCTAGATGACCATTGTCACTCTTGTAGGTGCTTGGATACAAGAGTGTTTTTGTGATGTTAAACTTCATATATGTGTCACATCATTCTTCTCCTTCTTGTGTACTGATTTTTGATAATTGGTGATGATGCAAAGTGTTGGGAGAATTTGGGCCTCCCTTCCATGTTGACCCAATTTTTTTATTTTTAATTCATTTTCATGTGCCCTTCTTCACATGGTCTAATATGGTCAAGAGTTGATGAAAGTTTATTTATATATTGTTATACTTAACTATCTATATCTATGAGTAGTACTGCTCTTGAAATATCAGATCCCCCTATCGCTTGTTCGCTATGTCATTTCTCTTTATCTTTTCCTTTCTTTCTTTGTGATGTTGTGGTGTTCATGTGCTATCCCTTGCGTGTGTGACAACATAATCATGGTTACATCTCATTATGTTCTGTGGGCCACAACATCAATTTTATTATTTCCTTTCTCTCCTTAGGATGTCATGTTCCTTTGTTCTTGGAAAACAACATCCTAAGGGGTGGCTATCATACTGCTTCAATTTTCAAAAGATGTATTCAGTGGCCAATGAATCCATTCTTGGAAATCTCTAATATTTTCAAAGTATTTTTCAAAAATTGTGTTCCTCAACATGGATCCCTAGACAAATTTTTCTTTCATCTCAGATTCATAAGATAAAATCTAGACTTTCCCCCATCAGAGAACATTCTTTCTTCCAAATTATTTGATGCTAGGATCATTGATGATTTTTTTTATCTCTTGTCAAAATTGTTATCGCTTCTAAACTAAGTGTCCCTTGAGTGAACCCCATCTCTTTTGAAGGTTTCTTGAGGGACCCCTTTGAATGCTCTTCCTTGAAATGGTTCACTATCTACTTGTCTACCTACATGGCTTATTTTTGATATCTTAATATTGTGAGAATGGAATGAATGATGGAAGAAATGAAACTGTTGTCATCGATGTCAACTAGTCAATTGGTTATCAACTGATTCTTGTTGAATATATATGTCAAGGATATTGAAAAAATGGCATTGAAGGAAAATTGCAAGTGTTCATGTTTTTCTCTGATTTTTACTTGTATTTTTATGTGCTTCATATATGTTCATCATGGTTGTTATAAGATGCTATATCTATATTTCTGGCTATTGATTCACTATTCAGTGTGAATTGTGTTCACTAGTTTTGAACTATGGTTTTTAGTGTTTTTGGTTGAGGTCCAAGATAAATGTTGCTAATATGGATTTCTCTTTGATGAAGTCTTATGACTTGTGGTTCTAGCGATGATTTTTTCTAATAGTATTGAAGATAATTTTTGTACCTAGGAAGTTTGTTCTTAATTGTTATATGTCTTTTACATTTTTTTGGCTGACCTTGTGTGGAATACTACTTTCAATTTTAGTGAACTATGTTGGATCTATTTTGGTCCTGATGAAGTGTGTGTCTAGGTCACCTTGATTCAAATTCCACCCTAGGATGTTTTGTCTCTAACCTAACTTGAATTGAATATTGGATGGATGAATTTGGATATGTTTCAAAGTTGAAGATGGTATAAATACAAGATGAGTTAGTGGTGAAGACATAGACAAGAGAAAAGATGAGAAATAAGAGAAAAGAACTTGGTATAGATAGAAGCAAGATTGATGCTATTCTATAAGTGTGTGTGATGCAAGTGTGGAAGATCAGTATGAAGTCTAAATGTCAATGTTTTAGATGCAGTGAGAAGAAGGTTTACTCTATCTTTTATGCATATCTAAGAGTGGTTTTGGATTTATCTATCACATTGATATTACCATCACTCTGTAACATATCTCTTGTATCTTTTTTTTATCTTTATGGTAGTGAGCCCTTTGGGTTGTTAGCCTTGTTGGGCAGTGAGTCCTTGCTCTGACAGTAAGCTTTGTTTCTTAGGTAGTGAGCCTCTTGCAATAAGTTTTGATATTCTCTATAGTGTGAGTTACACCTAATCGTGGTATTTCCTTCATTTTGTTTTCCATGCAAATCTAGTGTTGTTTTTGTGTGATGGTTTTCAATTTTTGCACTTGTACAGGTAGTGTTTAATCATTCAAGCAGTGTTAAGGATTACTTTCAGTAATTGAACTAAAGGGTTAATTTTATGACAATTGATTAACCCCACTCTTACTTTTCCTATTCAACAGTTGGTATCAAAGCTTGGCTCCTTGGTGAAGATCTTAACCACTTGAGGAAGGTGTGGGATGGCTAGAAAAATGGTTTATGATTATTCGAGGTTCGATGGAACTAATTATGCTATCTAGAAATTATTGATGGAACAATATCTAAAATATTATGGATATTATGTGGAGAAAGCTTATAAGAATCCTTACACTCCTACTAATGTTCTGAGCATGGCTAATGAGATCAATACACATGAAGTGAAGAACAAGAAGAAGAAATTTTTGAAGAAGACTCTAGTAAATTTCAAGGTGATTAAAGTTCAGAATTTGAAGACTGCTAAGGAAGTCTGGGATGTTTTGTAAAGGTCACATGAAGGTGATGAAAGATTCAAAGAGAAAAAGTTATAGAATTTGACGACACATTTTGAGCTTCTACATATATGAGATGATGAGAGTGTAAAAACTTATGTACAAAGATTGGATGAGATAGTGGCTGGAATGCGAGGTCTTTGTGCTACTGTAGATGAAACCGAAATTGTAAAGAAGATTCTAATAACTCTCCCTAATTATTATATTGAGAAGGTGTGTGCTATTGAAAATAGTATAGATTATAAGACTTGTACTAAAGATCTGTTATTGGAATTTTTGACATCTTATGAGATAAGGAAGATGAATCTATGGAATGGATACAAATCAAAAACTAATTTTAAGGTGAAAACATATGAAGATCCAGATGAGGAAAGTCTTGATGAAATATAAGCTAAATTTGTAAGAAGGATGAGGAAAGGATCTGGTGAGTATGAAGGTATGTTACCCTTTAAATTCTTTAGTTGAGGATAAATACGTCATTATGTTGCAAAATGCATGGAAAGAGCTAAAAGGAATAAACAAAGATATGAGAAATAAAAGAAAGGAAAGAATATTAATAGAGTGTACTATGTGAATGAAAATTCTAGTAGATCTGACAAGATTTTAGAATATGAAGATCTTGATGACAATAAGTGCTTGTTCTTGGCGATAAAGGATGGACATACTTCTACTAATTCTGAAAAACAAGGAAATCCCTCCAGAGAAGGAGAAAAACGAAGGTATTGTTATCTCTGCCCTACATGCTAAACAAGAAAATAACTATTGGGTTGTTGATAGTGGTTCACATCACATGAATGGTGATAGAATTAAGTTTTTTAAGCTATAAAATATGATGGAGGTTGGTTATGTTTGGAGATGATATTGGCATAAAAATTTGTGGGATAGCTTCAGTAAGTTTTGATGGAAAGCATAATATTGATGATGTCTACAATGTTAAGGGTTTATGGCATTATATTTTGAGTGTTGTTCAAATGTGCAGTAAGGGATATGATATTGTGTTTAAGGATGAGAGATGTGAGATCTGAAAATGATTAGGAAAATTGATTCTTGCTGGAAATAAATCTAAAGGAAATATCTACCAACTAAAGGGTGTTGATGGATGATGATTTATGAATCACATTAATAACAGTTGGTTATGGAATCAGAGAGTGTGTCACATGAATTTTGATAACTTGATGAGGATTAGTGTTGTTCAAGTTGTGAGATATTTATCAAGGATTACAAATCCTATTAATGCTATTTGCAAATAATGTCAATTTGGAAAGCAAGTGAGAAGTCATTATAGATCAAAGGAATAATATACTACTGGATTATTGGATTTAGTTCATACTAATATTTATGTTCCTACAAGAGTGATCTATCTACTTGGTGAAAGATACTTTATTCTTTTGATTGATGATTACTCTAGATATACAAGGGTTACGTTTCTTAGAGATAAATTTGATGCATTAGATAGATTCAACACATTCAAAGATATGATTGAAAATGAAGTGAATTTATGGATAAAATTATTAAGATCTAATAGAAGGTGGAGAATTCACCACCATGACTTTAATATATTTTGTGAGGTGCATGGAATAAATAGATAGTTATATGCCCGATGAAGTCCTCGGTAGAATGTAATTATTGAAAGGAAAATACATAATAGTTCAAGAGGAAATTAGATTGATGATGATTGAGGAAGGTTTACTAGAATTTTATTGGAAATAAGCTATGCATATTGTTGTTTATGTATTCAATCAAGTTTAAGCAAGATTAAATAGTAAAAATACTCCCTATGAGCTATGACATGGAATAATTCCTACTGTTAAGTATTTCAAGGTATTTGGAAGTGAATGTTATATGATAAGGGACAAAAAGACTTTGGGAAATTTTTATGCAAGAAGTGGTGAAGGAATTTTTCTTGGATACTCTACTAAAAGAAAAGAATATAGATGTTTCAATAAAATAGAGAAATATTGTAGAAAATTCTATTGTCAAGGTCGATGAAACAATGAAGAATTGTATTGATATTCATGGATATATTTGATCAACCTGATTGTGTAAGAATAGAAGAGATTGCGGAAGGACAAGAAAATAATGAGAAAGAAAAGCAGGATGAATAAAATGAAAGATAAGAGGAAGCTCTGGTGGTTTCTCCTAAGGAACCTAGGTATGTACAAAATAATCATTCAGAAAATTAGATTATTGGTGACAAGATAAAAGGTGTATTGACTAGAAGCAAAGCTACTACTGCAGTAAATCTGTGTTTACTTTATGAGATTGAGCCGAAAATTGTAAGTGAAGAATGTAAAGATGAATATTGGATGGAAGTAATGAAAGAAGAACTTATGTAGATTGAAAAGACTCAAACTTGGGAATTAGTTCCAAGACCGACAACCAAAAACATTATTAGATCAAAGTGGGTGCAAAAAATACGCTGAATAAGAATGGAGATGTGGTCAGAAAAAAAGAGACACTTGTGTGTAAAGGCTACTCACAAGTAGAAGGCATAGATTTTCAAGAGACCTTTTACCCAGTAGCAAGAATGGAAGCTATACAGATTTTATTGGATTTTTTTGCTCATAAAGATTTTGAGGTCTATCAAATGGATGTCAAGTCAACATTTTTGAATGGTGAACTAGAAGAGGAAGTATACATAGAACAATCAAAAGGATTTAGTTGTCGGATGAACCAAATATGGTGTCCAGATTGAAGAAAGTCTTATGTGGATTGAAGCAAGCTCCTAGAGCTTGGTATGTGAGGTTAGATATGTATTTGATTCAACAAGGTTTCAAAAATGGTATAGATGATATAGTAATCTATATTTTAAGATTGAAATTGATAAAATCTTGATTGTGGTTGTATGTGTTGATTATATTATGTTTAGAGGAAATGAAACTATGTGTAAGATGTTTGTGGAAGAGATGGAGAAAGAATTTGAAATTTCTATGTTTGGAGAAATGAATTTCTTTCTTGAGCTACAAATCTATCAAATAGAGAAATGAATTTTAACTTCGGAGTCTAAGTATGTGAACAAGATGTTGAAGAAGTTTGGGATGAAAAATTTTCAAACCAGTATGTACTCCTATGGTGACTAGTTAAAAACTAGGTAAATATGATGATTAACCTAAGGTTGATCAGAGCATGTATATATCTATGATTGTTGGATTACTATATTTGATAGATACTAGACAAGATATTATGCATGTTGTTTGTCTTGTGGCTAGATTTCAAGATCTTAAGGAAAGACATGTTGTTGCTGATAAAATAATTTTTAGATATTTGAATGGTTTGTGGTATCCTAGAGATACTAACTTTACACTTAGTTCCTATACAGATACAAATTGGGTTGGATGTGTAGATAAAAACAAGAGTACAATTGGTGGTGCATTCTTTCTTGGATGTGATACAGTTTTTAAAACATTGCTACAAATCTTCGCCGGTTTTGTGAGAAGTCCTTTCAAGATATTACCCTTATGCTTAGGGGTCAAACATAGGGAAACATTTAGTGGTGAATCTTTGCCAATTGGAAAATAATAGAAATTGAGAGCTCCAAAAATGGTGAATAGTACAAGCTAAAATGAAGACTGAATCATTAGGTTTTTACAAAAAATATTTTATCTCGATTAATTTTCCATGTCAATGATGCGTCATTGGAACTGATTCACTAGTAGTTTATATAGTAATTAAAAATATTAATAATATTCACTAGTAATATTGTCTAATTCTGGAGAATCAAGAAAGGAATCTACTATATTCGAGCCAAGCTCCCAAAAAGATGTTTGATCAAAGCTTTGTTTGATCTCCACCATTCATTGTTGCCAATATTTCATGGCATACATCATCATTGTTATAACAGTGGGACATCCCTAAGTGTTCCACTGATGATGTTTACTCACACTGATAAGGTTTCCATACTCCATGTGGGGTACACCAAGGCATAGGTACACCACTTTTGTAATTCCAAAGAATCTTGAAGGGAATCTACAATATTTGCACCAAGCTCCTGAAAAGACGTCTGATCAAAGCTCTACTTAATCTCCACCATTCACTGTTTCCAATAGTTCATAACATACATCATCATCATTGTATCGATGAGACATCCCTAAGTGGCCCATCGATTATGTTCACTCACACTGATATTCACTCATCGAATGAACTTGCAACCGTCCGATTTAAAAGCTAATCGATGGTAAAATTTTCAAGTTTCATTTATCTTAATTTTCAAGTGATATTTTTTTAATAAACTTCATCCGTGTGTGCTCCAATGCATTTTCAATAGTGCCCCCTTGACCCCCTTGACCCCCACAAGGGGGCTCTTCCCCCTTGAACCTTGCAAGAGATGCTACCCCTTGACCCCGCCGGTGGCTACCACCCTCGGCCCCTACTTCAATATTAAAAAATGAATAAAAATATATGGGGAAATTATGTTGACCAACTATGAAAATATTTAAAGGAGAGATTCACCATTGTGATTATTATTTTTACCAATTATTCATTAAGATTTTCCAGGATTTTATAATTTTTTTAATACTATGCATAAGATTCGCCAGGAAAATTAATATTTTTTTCCAATAAAAGAAAAGATTCGCTAGGATTTTACACCTTTACCGAGGGGGGGTTTCTTAAAGTTATCCCTGGGACTCAAATTTTAGGGTTTAGGGGTTGATTTCCCTTTTCTAAAATCTTCACATCTTTTGAACCCTTGCATTATTTTTCATTTTGACCTATTGCTTTGGGTATCCAATTACTTAAGTCATCGATTGAACCTTTTATGCAATGCGTATATTGGCCCCCTTCATCTAGCCCATCGGTATTTTTCTATCTTGGGATTTAATTTTAATCCTTCCTTAATGTCGGGTTGATAAATTTTTAGAACCTTAGACTTGTGTCTAAGTTTTATTCCTTGAGGGTTGTGCCTTGTATTCCTAGTCAGTCCCCCTTTTTATGAATAAATTTGTTACATGTGCAGATTTGTGGATCGTCAGATCGATGGATTCAATCTTGGTCATTCCCCGCTGACCTCACATGGATTTTCAATAAAGTCAGTAATGTATGGTGATGTGTGTGAGATGTTTCCACTTGTCACATATGGTAATGATGCCCAACCCTTGTTTGCCAATAGTTTAATAAGGGATTTCGAATCAACAATTGTCATGTGATGATGAAGATTGATCATGTCTGTCTTTTACACACCTCACACAATTAAAATAATGGTTTTAAGGATGTTGCAAGGTGTGTGAATGGGTGACACATGGGCTTGTTTGGAAACACAAGGTGGCTAGTTGGGGCCTGCAAGTGATGTGTGTGTCTTCTCATTAGGGTGTGTATCATTAGACGATGGACCTGCCTTGTGACAACATGGAATTTTTAAAGGTGTTTGACTTGATTTGAGTCGTTCAAAATGCCAACTTTCTGACACATCAATGACCTGATTTCAAAACATCAAACTAGCCATGTGATGGTTCTTTGAGCTTTGCAAATGATAAATATTAATGGTGCAAGTTTTTTTATGGATATCAACCTAATTTCCATGTGTGTGAGGGGTTATCTCCTTGCAATCATGATGAATAGTATTTTGATTTCCATGAACCTAGAAAATAACAATGCTAAAATTGGTGTCAATGAATAATCATTCGCTCACTCGTGTTGTAGTTGGAACATTGATGGTCACTGCATCAATGCGCTCGATAAATGCTACCTAGTTGTTCATTTTCATCATAGCAATTAAGAGTTTTAATTTCTCTGTGTTTTTGCATTGGGTGATAGTTGGATCTGCAAAGGCTTTGGGTTTGAGTGTGAGATGAGCAAGCCAATTTCTTCTAGTTTGCCGCTACATAGGTCTACAAGAGTTGATATGCAAAGATCTCAGGAGGAGGCAAAACAATATGAATAGATCACACTTCCAGACACTCTTGACTCTAGGGAAGAAAAAATGAGGTCCCTCTTGAGTGTTACTAGATGCAGTTATCAACTTAAGGGTTGAGTTGCACGGGGAGAGGTGACGAGTTGTGAAAAGGAAAAAGGGTTTGTAGAGCATGGTGAATGATAAAAGGAGAAGACAAGGTTCAGTTGAGGCTCTCTGGGGTAGAAAAATTTTCTCATTGGTGTCTCTAATAGCTCTGGCAGCGATGGTTCTAAGATTGATTCTGATTATCGTAGCCACCTCATGGTTCTAACCTAACTGGCTAATGAAGATGAGGATGTCCTCACAGTATCTCCAATTACCAGAGTGGCACCATGTGTTGTTTTTCATTCTAGTGTTGGGAAGGGCGCTGATAAAAATAATATTATGTTTCCATCTCCCACTGAGGCAAAAATATGGAGTGACTATCTATATCATAGTCGTGGTGTTACTATGGGTTCTGGATAGTGGTATGGTTCTCTAGTTTTCCAAAAAAAATTTGATGTTGTTTCCTTTTGGGTCTAATGTGTATAGAAATTACAAGGCCTGGGTGGAATTTTTCTACAGTTATGGTGGTACCATTTGATTCCCTTGTTCACTGAATTATTACATCCAATTGTGTGGGAATTGCAAAATGTGGATGAATTTCCATTTTGAAATGAAATTTTTCTGAAATGTAATGGAAATGGGCCCAAAGCTTGTCACTCTCCTATTATATAATGGAGATCTCAAGGCTCATTGCAAAGGTAATATTTTTGGATCCTGAAGTTGTATGTGGTATATACAGAATGCATACAATGTAGAATTTCAGATGAGTTAGTGTGAAAATTATCCTTAAGTAGGGAATGTATATGGGATAGTCTTAATATGTTTAATGTAATTACTAATATCTAAAGACATCTAAAAAAATTAAGGCAATTTCTCTCCTATTTTTGTTGTGACAAATTATGAATGAAATTATCAAGGGTTGTTTAATTTGTCTTCAATAGTTCAGTTGAATGTATGATTCTATTTCTCACCTTAACTTAATGAGTTAATAAAATGCTTGAGAAAGGATTGTATGTTTGTGATAATGTGCTAAGGATTTGATAGCAAGTATTGATTTGAATACTATGAAGTATTATGATGTAATGCATTGTGAGAGTCATTCATTGATATCAGGGTTAAATTTATGTATGACAAAAAAAATTGTATATGCCTCCTGCCCAATTTGATGAGGCATTGGCTAGTTCATTTGGAATTATTTTAAGTAATTAAAATCATAAAGCACCTACAAGTGGATTCAAGGTCAGAACATTATATAATTCAAATTCAATTTGTTCTGAGATGCAAATCTCATATAATACTTGTATTCCTAGCAAATATGTGGTCATTTGTGTAAAGGTCAGTCGAGCCTTTGATAAATCCGATGTATATGCAAGACTATAGGAATTTATCTATGTGTGGAGTGTTCTTGAGGTAGGAAATATTATATGAATACAAATAGGAACTCCCTCCTTGGCCTCACACAACCTAAAGAGTAGGGGTAAAGCCCTAAGAAGCTTTATCTTTTAGTTGGCCACTAGCTTTCATGATTCTTGAACATAGGGATTGGCTATCTCTTAGAGAATTTCAAAGCCTAGCTTAAAAAATGAGCCAACAAAATGGTGACTTTGTTGGGGATGAAATCATAAGTTTTTGTTGCAGACAGTGCTCTTAAAGAATCATTAAACTCTTGAAATATTATTTGTAACCAGAGGTTTGAAAATTATTGAATTATTTTTCCCATCCAAGTCACCAAAAAAATGGCGACTCTAGTGGGGCGAACTTCTAAAAAATTTAAATAAAACAGAATCCTAGGAACAGATGGTAGTATCACAGAGTCAAGTATTTGGTGAATCTAAACATTTGGTTCAGATGTTGAAATTTTTTGGACTTGGAAGTGGTGTTTTTGCAGTATTATCAGTGACTCTATTGTTGGAGATGACCCAAAATGAGGTTTACTCTTAAAAGGACTTCAAGTTTCTTTGAAGTTTTGTCCTTTGTAAAGGAGGTGACGAATTTGTCTAAAGAACCAGTTGAATTGTGAAGAAGACTTCTAGATTTGCAGAATTTGCAATCAGGAAGAAAGGTTAATAAATGCTATAAAGTTTCCAGGTATTATCATAAATATAAAGAAAGAATTATTATGTTTGAAAGGTAATTATGAGAAATTTTCAAGGCCTAAGGTGATAAATGGTTCCCTATTAGATGAAATTTCATTAAGACAAGGAATAATAGTAGTTTTATTCATACTTCTAATGTGTAATGACTGTAATGATTGGAGAAGTATGCTTATTTTTAAATTATGCCTTTGAGAAATATTTTAGGCATAATGTTTCAATCTATGTTTTAGAATCATGGTTGAATTAGTAAATGATGCAATTGAAAACCATGTATGAAGTTGATAGTGACTAAATATGGATGTAAGGGGATTTCCCTATGAAATATTAAGTAAGATATGCAGGGAAAACAATATTCACCAAGACCTCAAAGGGATTTTACCATTGAAAGGAATATTCCATTGGTTATTAGTGGTATTAAAGGTTTCTCGAACCTAATTCCTAAATATTTTAGGAAAGGTTTTCCAAAATTTATAGCAAAAAGTTTAGAATCATCCTCAAAACATTTGCAAACATTCATAGATGTGATGGGGGATTATGAGGTGAATCATGAGGATGTTGTATGAAAATTTTTTTTCAATCTTTGAAGGATGATGTTAGGGGTTGGTTCTCATATTTACCATCAAGTTTTATTGCATCATGGAATTAGTTTATGACAACCTTTGTTGAACAATTTAGTGAAAGGGTAAATCCAAGTGTTGTAAGAAAAGAGTTTATGGAAATCCATAGAATTCAAGATGAGTTGGTACATGTTTTCAATCTTCGAATTACAAAGGTAATAAGGGGGATTATAGAAGGTATGATACCAAATGATTCTAAATGTTTGGTCATATACTTAGGTGCATTTGATAAAAATATGAGCTACCTATTAAGGGATAAAGAGACTACAACATTACATTAGGCATATCAAACTACCATGGACATTGAGAACAATTTGAAGTACTCGATAATGAAAGGGTATTTGGCTACAAGTGTTGGCTATTCCAGCATACTATATACAAATAGAATTCAAGGATCAGATAATGGAAATGATTGTCAAGATGAAAATGATTTTCTATTATGATTTCTCCAACATTAAATTATGAATATCATAGTGAGCTGCAAGTTGATCCTCAACAAAATTTGAGCAATGTTGATTAAAAGTCTTATGTGCAAGAAATGTATGAAATGAAGATACACCAGGGGGAATCACCACATAAACTATTTTTGAGATTTTTGGTTGCTTTGATAGAAATTCCCAAATATTTCAAAATAGAGGATTTTATGTGCATTGATTTGTTTTGTGAGATTTATGAATCAGGGCTAAGTACCTTGCCAAAAGAATTGAAGCCCCATAGTTTTTACCAACTACCTAATTGGATAAAGATTGTGGAATCAGCCAAATGTGGTTCTGCACTAGATGTGGATTCTCAAAAGAGAGACATCAATTTTACTCTTGAGAAAAATCAAATAACAATGCAAACAAGTGAAAATAATATGTTAGAAGATGAGAATTGTAGTCAACTCACAAACAACACATATACTAAGAAACACAACAATGATCAAGAAAATTATACATGGGGTGATAATAAAGTAACTATGAAATAATTCTTCTCTTGTGATATCTCAGATGATGATGAAGTGAATGAGATACAAAATTTTATTTGATCTTATGTTGTGATCAACGATTATAATGCATATGTTATTGAAATTTTATTACAAGCCAATGATTATGATCTTGAAAGTGCAATCACAAGAATTCATTATGAAGATTTTGAACATGGTTGTAATTTTGAGGATGATATGGAAGTATATTCCTTACTTGAAGAATGCAATGGTATATATGCTCATGATGTCAATTATTCACAAGTGAAGGAACAAATTGCATGTGGTGTGTTGGTTATTTTTCCCACATAAGATTTGCAATTCTCTAAGAGGTAGCCAACCTCTATATTAAAGAGCCACAAAGGCTAGTGGCCAACTAACAAGATTCAGTCAGAGAATGACATCTCCTACACTTCTGGCTCTATAGGACCAAGTTGGGTAAACTGAAATGTGTTCATAATAATGTTCTATGATTGGTAAGAAATTTTTTTCTTATAGATTACAATCCCTACACACGTAATTAGAGAGTGATTATTCTCGGTATTGGCATACCAAAGAAAAATAACATGTATCTTAGAGCAATGGGATTGAAAAATTCAATGTAAGATTTTCCTCTTGTGGAGAGATAGGGTTTAATATTTTATTGTGTTCAACTCTTAGACCACCATGTTTAGAATTACAATCCTATAGTAATCTTGAAGAAAATAGCTAGTGCCTCATCTATTGGGCAGGAATCATACAAAGCGTAATCCATATATTGTTGACATATCACCATAATTATTTACATCATGCTAATTTTAATTTGTAAAAAAAAACTCCTTAGCAATCCTGAATGTATAATCATAAATCTGTAACTCATTTTCAAGCAATTTCATTAACTCATTGAGCTAAAGTAGGGAAATGAAGAACACATTCAAATATACCATTGAAAATGAATGAAGATATCATTGATAGGCTCATTCCCAAGTTATGACACACACTTAGGAGAAAAATTGTTTCAAAATGATTATCATTTATTGCTTGAATATATCTATAATTACACTAGCAAGGTTTACTTGCTTCATAGAAAACTGACCAGAAAAAGACATTAACTAAAACCTTTTCGAGAACTACAATAAAAGGAACTAAATGTACATATATTCAAAAAAATTATGATCCAAGGTCTGACCCTAATAATGAGCCGTGAAATCTCCTTTATAGGATAGGAGAGCAACAAAGCAATAGGCTACATTGTTAATTTCAAAAATTAATTTCATTTAGAATGAAATTCGAATTCACATTCCCAATCATTGGATAGCACAGTGCATGATCCGAGGAATAAAAAAAAATGGTTACACAGTAACCAGACAGAGAAAAAATAAAAAAGCGTGCCAGGAACACACACTTCCACATCAACAAGATGAAACACCAAGAAAATCACCACCCAATAGACCCAACACTAGCAACCACTAAGTAGACGCACGACCCCAGTACAAGTGACCGCTACGAGTTCTTGCTTCAGTTAAAATTGGAACCACCTTCTTTCCTCCAACCACATCAGCACAACACCCAACAACCTACCACGGTGCCACTATAGTTATTTGTTCGAGTGCAAGGGCCTCCTCATTCACTCCCATGAGCTCAGTTAAGGATTCAAGGTAACACCGGTAATCCAAATCAATTTCGGACCCATTACCATCAGAATCTGATGAAATCAGAATAGGGGAAGTGCAATGCTCTGGCCTTTTTCCAACACTTTTAGTAGCAACTTTGGGTGTTCTAGGAGCAGGTTGCTCCTTCCTAGCTAGTGACTTCCTGGCTCCTACTATAGCATGCGTTTTCCCTATAGATTTATCCATAACTTCATAGAATACAAGAGAATAACCACCACCTACAAACTAAAAAACTCAAACAATGTAATGATAACAATGGGTCACTTTAGAAAGCATTTATAGAGTGAATGGGTGTAAGGGATATTGATTGCTTGAATACAAAACAAGCATTTGAGCCATAAGTGGCTGACGCAGCCGCCATAATTGCTTCTATCAAGAGGGAATCATTCGCATGCTAGAGAAAATTAGGAGAAGATCCTCTGAAAATATCGAGCGATTGATACAATAAGTTTCAAAGTATGAAAGCTCGTAACATAGATGATCTGTAATTTCTCTGAAACTACACCGTTCATGTAGAACAGATCTAGCAAGTAAGTCGAATCAGGTTGAGTCAAAACAAGCACTTAAAATCCAGATCAATGCCTCAAAACACCATAGCTAATCATTACCCAATAAAAAGGAGGTCGCAACCAGATAGTGGGTCCCACCTAGCCTCGTTGCTTCAAGAAACAGGCCATGTGTCACCCGTTTTCAGACCCTAAGATACTTTAGACACATTTACTGTGCTTGTTCGAGGACTTCAAGGGACAACTATTATTAACCTCATAATTAAATCCCTCCGACGGTGAAAAGATGACCACTTGTCATCAATGGCGCCTCAAGAAAAGATCTTGTCGGTCCGTATATGCTAGATGGTGGCATCTCACAAACTTTGGACTACTTTGTGACATCAGTAGGAAGACCTGCAAGGTTTGTGAGGAATGGTCCAGATCAAAACTCGTGATCAAACAGTTAGCAAAACAACATGTACAGACACATAAAATATTCAAGTGGGACCGGTTGGTACAACCCTCGACAATACAAGTTCTTAATCCTAGGTAGTAAAAGAGACCGAAAAGATGGGTGAAAGGGGCTGGTAAGAGCACGGAGGAAAGGGCTCAACCAGATCACTTAAGTGACCGATTACCTTCTGTAGCAAGTCATCGTCGAAACATAACATGAGGGTTTCAAAATTTGATAATTCATATAAGCATTGGTAACTTTAAACCCTAAAACCCTAGCCTTCCCCCCTTTGAAATTGAAAATTCCCATCATTGGCTCGAACTGGGGATGTATGCCCCTTGTGGGCATAGAAAGAATCCAGAATCTCTAGTTTCATAAACCAGATACTGAATTACACAAGTTCCTTGACATATACTTCACCATGCTTTGTCAATTGGACTTGTGCATACAAACTTGGTGGCCCCAAGCCACCTACCAAGAGAAATAAAAATTTGCCCCTATCAAAAATGAAATTCTCTATCACCTAGATTAAACAAGGTCTACAAAATTTACAATTTCATGCTTCAAAAATAGGATAATCAATATGCCTAGAAGTATCATAATATTTTTTTATACTCCCCTACACCCATTTAGTCAATGTCTTATTCTAAAAATTTAAAAGCAACATATGACCATGATAACATTTCATCTTACTCTACCCCTGGTCATAACTCATAGAATGCTAGCTCAATTGAGTTGAGAAGTGGAAACATTCACAACTTATCTAGTCTGCAAAATTACACATTCTGGCATCATTATTAATATGCACATCAAACTAATTTTTTTTATATAAAACTATGTGCATGTTATCCATACTTCTATTGGGCAACAAAGATGATACACAACTTGGGGACCCTGGAATTTCCCAACTAAGTTTGGTTTCTAGCACTTGAAATATGTCAATTTGGAATATACACTAGAATTACAAATTTTTGCAGTACTAGCTACATCATTATCCAGGGAATGTGTAAACACATTAATTTCAGGTCTCTCAATATATTCCTTCCCCTGTATTTCTTCATTTATTCTCAGATGAAAACCCTCAAAGACAGAGTCAAATACATCAATTTCAAATTGGTCAAAAATGACAAAGCAATATGCACTGACCTTCTTGTACTCAACATTACCTACTCTATGTGTTAATTTATAAGTGAAAATTTCAGCACAAGCTGAAAAATTTTCACCCGCAATATCAATGTCACAAAGTAACAACATATCCATCTCAAATTCACATAATTAGTCAGGAAAAACAATAGTACCAATATTTTCATTAATATGTTGGTAGTCTTCAGTACTATTCTTTTGATCACATACTTCATTGTCCTCAAATTTCTCAACATCTATACAATAGGCTTGTTCCATTGCCAGTATACCTAGAGTATACTCTAGATACTTATCATTTAAAAAAAATTCCTTCACTTGGAAACAAGTAAGAACACGAGGTTCTACATTTCCATACAACTCTAGTAAAAAGAAAACATTAGTTCCATCCTAGGTACTGCAATCACTACCTTTGAAATCATAATCACTGGCCTGTATCAAAATCTTAGTGATATGAGCATTACAATCAGGATTAGGAAACACAATGGGTGTCTCACACAATATTGCATCATTTTTCCCCTCAAATTCCTATATTTATCCAAATTTCTTCAAAAGGGGAAGCATTCTCTTCATTTTGTGTAGGTACATTCTTGGTTGATTCTACAATCTCTATCCATTTAATGACTTGGGCCAAATTAGCAGGTTTTAATTCTTCTGGAAAATAACTTAACCTTGGTTCATAAAGTTCACAAAATAAATCAATGCATTCATAGTCATTAGGTCTATGACTTCTAGGAATTTTTATTAAAGCACCTAAAAATCTCAGGAAAAAATCATATGGTGGTTCTTTTTCTTGCCTCTTCATTTCATACGATTCTCGCACAAGAGAAATTTGATCAAGATCATTCAAAATAGACTGGCTTTCAACTTGGATCTCATTATCATCACACTGTAATGGTGAAGATATAATAGTTTTCAAAACACCCTTATCATAATTAATGCTCTGAATAGCCAACTCTGACATTTTTCTAGTACTAGCTAGGCTAGGGTAATCAATACTTGCAGCCAGATACCCCTTCATCATTGAGTATTTCATATTTTTTTTAATTTCCATAGCCATTTGATATGCTTGGTACAATCTTGTAGGTTCTTTATCTCTTAGTATGTAACCCATCCTTTTGTCAAAAGCACCAAGATATACAACTAAGCATTCAATCTTACTTGGTCTTATTTCTTTAGGGATTTCCCTTAAAGCTCTTGAAAACCTAAGATTAAAATTATGGGACTAGCTCCTCTTCTTTTATGTGAGTTCCCATTAAAACATTTCTTAATATGTTGGGATTGACTCATTCACCAAATTGTTCCATAAAAACTATGACCAACTGATTCCATGAGTTAACAGAATAGGCAAGTAAATAGGAAAACCAATCCCTGACATCACCCTTCAAGGATTGCACAAATAATTTCATGACAACATCCTCATGATTGATTTCATAATCCCCCATTACATCTTTAAAATGTTGTAAATGCTTAGAGGATGATTCTGCACTTTTCCCTCTATATTTAGGCAAATACTTCCTAATTTTCTCAGGAATTGGATTAGGGTAACCAATGACATTACTGAAAATAAAAGGCATATACCTTTGAGCTACAAAACACCCCAAAGGGCTTAATTCAATTTGTTCTCTTTGCATTTTTATGTCTGCCTTTACATATGGGAAATCACTTATACCCATTTAAAGTTTCATCAACAGTATTTATTTATCACACATAACATTTACCATCTCAACCATGATTCCATTAGTTATTGGAAATAGTATTCCTTGCTTTTAGAGATACGATGCAACATAAACATTATTTGATAGGTCCTTTTGTATATTGTACCATTAAAAGTATGGCAAAACTAATCATTTTTCCTTTGTTGATACTAGACATCTATTTTGGAACCATCTATATCCTTAATTATAAACACCCATCACAATTATAAATAGTGAACTATTTAGTTTTGATGAAATACCTGGTAATTTTTGGCAACATGTATTAATTTCCTCTCCCTGAGTATAAATATCACAAATCTAGGATTGTTCCTTTGTTCATCAACTATTTCTTCAAATAGAGTCACCACCTCTTCAACAGAGGACTGTATTAAAAGAAATATGAGATTCCTTTTCAAAGCTTGTTAGATTCTGGGTGTTTACCCACAATAGAGTCACACCATGCTAATACCAATATATTTCAAAGCCACAATCCATTACCATCCAAATTTACCATTCAACTTTACTCAACAAATAATTCTGGATAGCAATCTTCAACCCCTATGATTTCTTTTTTTCTTTTATATTTCTCAGAAGTTCTCCCCAACAAAACCATCATTCAACTAATGACTCCAGCACTGTTGAATCCTTCGCCAATAGGATACCATAGATCATAGGATTATCAGGTTCATTTCAACAACCTCTTCCTTCTAAGGTTGAAAACACTCACTATGTAAATTAAGAACAACAAACCTTTGATATGACTATAACCATCTACAAGTGGTGATTCAGAAATCCCCAACGGAGTCGCCATTCTATTGGTGACTCGAATGGGACAAAATCATTCAATAATGTTCAACCTTAGGTTACAAAAATAATTCAAAACTTTAATGACTCTATAAAAACATCGTCTGCAGCCAATACTTTTGAGCTCATCCCCAGTGGAGTTGCCATTCTGTTGGTGACTCAGATGGGAAAAAATCATTCAAAAATGTTCAACCTCTGGTTATATAGATAATTCAAAACTTTAATGATTCTATAACAACACCGACTACAGCCAAAACTTCCGAGTTCATCCCCAATGGAGTAGCCATTCTATTGGTGACTTGGATGGGACAAAATCATTCAATAATGTTCAACCTTTGGTTACAAAAATAATTCAAAACTTTAATGACTCTATAAAAAAGCTGTCTGCAACCAAAACTTGTGAGCTCATCCCCAGTAGATTCACCATTTTGTTGGTGACTCAGATGGGACAAAATCATTCAATAATGTTCAACCTCTGGTTACAAAAATAATTCAAAACTTTAATGACTCTATAACAACACCGTCTGTAGCCAAAACTTATGAGTTCATCCCCAGTGGAGTCACCATTCTATTTTTTTTTTTCCCACATAGGATTTGCAATTCTCTAAGAGGTAGCCAACCTCTAGATTAAAGAGCCACAAAGGCTAGTGGCCAACTAACAAGATTCAGTCAAAGACTGACATCTCCTACACTTCTGGCTCTGCACGACCAAGCTGGGTAGACCTAAATGTGTTCATAAGAATTTTCTATGATTGGTAAGAACACTTCTTCTTACAGATTACAATCCCTACACATGCAATAAGATAGTGATTATTCTCAGTATTGGCAGACCATAGAATAATAATAGGTATCTTAGAGCAATGGGATTGAAAACTTCAATGTAAGATTTGCCTCTCATAGAGAGATAGGGTTTAATATTTTGTTGTGTTCAACTCTTAGACCACCATGTTTAGAATTAGAGTCCTATAGTAATCTTGAAGAAAATATCCAATGCCTCATCTATTGGGTAGGAGTCATACAAAGTGTAATCCATATATTGTTTACATATCACCATAATGCTTTACATCATGCTAATTTTAATTTGTAAAACAACACTCCTTAGCAATCATGAATGTATAATCATAAATCTGTAACTCATTGAGCTAAAGCAGGGAAATGAAGAACACATTCAAATATACCATTGAAAATGAATGAATATATCATTGATAGGCTCATTCGCAACTTATGACACACACTTAGAAGAGAAATTGTTTCAAAATGATTATCATTTATTGCTTGACTATCCGTAATTACATTAGTAAGGCTTGCTTTCTTCATAGAAAACTAACCAGGAAAAGACATTATCTGAAACCTTTTAGAGAACTACAATAAAAGGAACTAACTATACATATATTCAAAAAAATTATGATCCAAGATCCGACCCTAACAATGAGCCGTGAAATATCCTTTATAGGACATGAGAGCAACAAAGCAATAGGCTACATTGTTAATTTCAAAAATTAATTTCATTTAGAATGAAATTTGAATTCACATTCCTCATCATTGGATAGCACAATGCATGATCTGAAGAATTAAAAAAATAGTTACACAGTAACCAATTGGAGAAAAACAAAAAAGTGTGCCAAGCACACGCATGTCCACATCAAAAAGATGAAACACCAAGAAAATCACTACCCAATAGAACCAACACCACCAACCACTAAGTAGACACACGGCCCTGGTACAAGCAACCGCTCCTGGTTCTCACTTCAGTTAAAAGTGGAACCACCTTCTTTCCTCTAGCCACATCAACGCAACACCCAACAACCTGGCACGATGCCACTACAGTTATTTGTTCAACTGCAAGGGCCTCCTCATTCACTCCCATGAGATTAGTCAAGGGTACAAGGAACACTAGTAATCTGAATCACTTTTAGACCCGTTACCATCAGAATCTGATGAAATTAGAACAGGGGCAGTGCAATGCTCTAGCCTTTTTCCAGCACTTTTAGTAGCAACTTTGGGTATTCTGGGAGTAGGTTGCTCCTTCTCATCTAGCGGCTTCTTGGCTCATACTATAGCAATCCTGAACCCTATAGATTTATCCATAGCTTCACAAAATATAGGAGAATAACCACCACCTGCAAACAAAACAACACAAAAAATGTAATGATAACACTGGGTCACTTTAGCAAGCATTTATAAAGTGAATTGGTGTGAGAGATATTGATTGCTTGAATACAAAACAAGCATTTGAGCCATAAGTGGCTGACGTAACCACCATAATTACTTCTATTAGGAGGGCATTATTCACACACTAGAGAAAATCAGAAGAAGATCCTCTGAAAATCTCGAGTGATTAATAAAAGAAGTTTCAAAGTATAAAAGCTCCTCACACATATGATCTATAATTTCTCTGAAATTGCACCGTTGATGTAGAACAGACCTAGAAAGTCAGACGACTCAGGTTGAGTCAAACAAGCACTTAAAATCCACTTTAGCACCTCAAAAAACCACAGCCAATCATTACCCAGGAAAAAGGAGGTCGCAACCAGATAGTGGGTCCCACCTAGCCCCGTTTCTTCAAGAAACAGGCCACATGTTGCCTGTTTGCTAACCTCGTGGTACTTTAGAGACATTTACCGTGATCTTTCAAGGTCTACGAGGGACAATTATTATTAACCCTATAATTAAATCCCTCCGCTAGTGAAAAGACAACCACTTATCATCATTGGCACCTCGGGAAAACACCTCATCTGTCTATATATTCCAGATGGTGGCATCTTGTAGACCTCACACTACTTTGTGACATCAGCAAGAAGACCTATGATGTTTGCGAGAAATGGTCCAGATCAAAAACCATGATTAGATGGTTAGCCAAACATCATGTACAGACACATAGAATATTCAAGTGGGACTGGCCAGTACAACCCTCGGTGGTCCAAATGCTTAAGCCTAGGTAGTGAAAGAGACCAACAAGATTGGTGAAAGGGTTCAATAATAGCACGGGGGAAAGGAATCAACAAGATCACTTAAGTGACCAGTTACCTTCGGTAGCAAGTCACCATCGAAACATAACATGAGGGTTTCAAAATTTGATAATTCATATCACCATGGGTAACTTTAAACCCTGAAACCCTAGCCTTCCCCCCTTTGAAATATAAATGTCCCATCATGGTGAATACCTAGAATGTATTTCATGTTTTCTATCAATGGAGCATGATGATTGTGTCACTGATTAGGAATTTGAAGATAAGAATATGTATGTTTAGTATGTTAATCTTGATCACAATGCTAATTATGATAAACATGTTGATGAATTTGGTGTTTCCCTTGCTACTCATGATTGTCTATGTGAGGCAGAGGTTGAATTATTTATGATACATGAAGAGGATGATTTTGTATATGATGATGAAATAGAGGGTTCATTTTGGAATGATCAAGTAGTGCATTGTGAAAGATATACGGATCTTGGGTCAACATTATTACCCAATGATAACACTAAAGGGCTAGTTGATTCATATGATAATAAAGCTTCAGATTGTGTTGATATTGCATAAATTCTTGATCCATCTGTAGGGCAGCCAAGAAATGAAAATAATGATGAATCTCATATTGGTGAGTATGAATCTGAGTATAATTTCTTCTTGTTTGATGTTCCTTATGTGAATACAATTTTTTTTAATCCTTTGAGGAAAACATTTATGTAAAAGACAAGAAAAATTCTAGTTATGTTGTTGATGAGAGGTTTTCAGCTAGCAACAAGTCTCTCACTTTTGGGTCAGCACACATATCAACTGATATTACACATGAGTGTCTTTATGATGCCCCTATTGATGTAGAATTATTTGAACCTACCCTTGAGGTATTTTCCATTGAGCTGGATGATGATGTGAATAATGATTCAAAACATGTTAGTGAACCTGAGATGAGTGCATTTACTCATTTCCTGGATGTTAATGGTGTAGATGATCCCCATTTCTATAATACCAAGGTGTGTTATGATATACTTGAACTAAAATGTCAAAAAATATGCCCATGTTGCATTGATCAATATAAGGATGTTCCAGAATATACATCATTTACCTTTGACATGTTTGAAGATGATTTGGATGACACACAAAAAGTTGCTTATGATAGCTTTCAGTTTGATGTCAACGTCTATGATGTCAGAAATCAAATGGAATATGAATGCTTCTATTTCTCAGCTCAAGTGACTGAGCATCTAGTGGGACATGAAAATGAGCCGGCCAAAGTGAAATGTCACAATGATTATGAATTTCAGTCAGTGTCTGATTGCATATTGCAAATTGATAGAATTGTTGGTGACATTGGAAAGCATAGTGATATAGTGGGACATGTCAGATACCAAGTTAGTTTGTGGTTAGTTCATGGTAGTATTTTCAAACTTGACCTAATAAAAACAACATAGAACCTTTTTTTTTACAGGGGCAAATATTAGTATTTCTTTGTAGGGGGCCTGGGGCCACCAAGTGAAGTTTGAAAATGAGTTCTAATGCAACAGTTTTAGGGAACCCATCTGACTTAGTGTCAGGTCTACTCTCTAGAGATCTAAACTTTCACCATACCCACTAAGGGTATGCATCCCCGAGTTGGAGCCACTGATAGAGTTTTAAAAAAATTGCTACAAATCTTGGTTGGTTTTATGAGAAGTCCTTTCAAGCTATTACCCTTGTGCTTAGGGGTTTATTGCCCTTGTTTAAAATTTTCACATCTTTTGAACTCTCGCATTATTTTTCATGTTGACCTATTCCTTTGGGTATCTGGTTACTTAAGTCATCGATTGATCCTTTTACATCATCTATATACCACCCCACTTCACCTAGCCCGTTGGTCTTTTTCTATTTTGGGACTTAATTTTAATCCTTGCTTAATGTCGGGCTGATAAATTTTGAGAACCTTAGACCCACGTCTAAGTTTCATGCCTTTAGGGTTGTCCCTCATATGCCTAGTTAGTCCCTTTTTTATCAATAATATTTGTTGCATGTGCAGATTTGCGGATTGTCAAATCAATGGATTTGATCCTAGTTGTTCCCTATTGACCTCATGCAAATTTTTGATGTCATCACTAACATATGGTGAGGTGGGAAAAATGTTACCACTTGTCACATACAGTAATGAGGCATAGACCTTGTTCACCAACAATTTAATAAGGGATTTATAATTAATGAATGTCATGTGATGATGAAGATTGATCCTGTTTGTCTTTTGCAAACCTCACACAATTAAAATAATGGTTCTAAGGATGTTGTGAGGTGTGTGAATGAGTGACATGTGGGCTCATTTTGCGGCATAGGGTGGTTGGTTGGGGCCTGCAAGTGATGTGTATTTCTTCTCACTGGGGTGTATATCATTGGTTGATGGGCCTTCCATGTGACAAAATGCACTTTTCAAAGGTGTTTGAATCGATCCAATTAATTCAAAATTCCAACTCGTTGGTGCATCAACACCCAAATTTAAAAACATCGAACCAACCATGTGATGGTTTTTTGAGCTCTGCAAATTGAAATTATTAATGGTGCAAGTTTTTTGATGGATATCAACCTGATTTCCATGCATGCAAGGGGTTATCTCCTTGCAATCATGATGAATAGTACATTGATTTCAATGAACATGGAAACTAAAAATGGTGAAATTGACGTTAACGAATAATCATTCACTCACTCGTGCTGCAGTTGGATCATTAATGGTCACTGCATCAATTTTCTTGAGAAATTCTTGATGGTTATTCATTTGCATCATAGAAATTAAGAGTCTAAATTCCTTTGTGTTTCTACATTGGGTGATTGTTTGATCTACAAGATCTTTGGGTTTCAGCGCGAGATGAGCAAACCAATTGCTTTTAGTTTTCCACAACACATTTCTCCAAGATTGGATACATGAAGATCTTAGGAGGAGGCAAAAAAATATGAACAAACCACATTTCTAGGCACTCTTGACTCTAGGGAAGAAAACATGAGGTCCCTCCGGAGTGTTACTAGATGCAGTTATCGACTTAAGGGTCGAGTTGCAAAGAACGAGGTGACGAGGTGTGAAAAGGAAAAGGGTCTATAAAGTGTGGTGAAGTATCAAAGGACAAGACAAGTTTCATTTGAGGCTCTTTGGGGTAGAAAAATTTTCCCATTGATGTCTCCAGCAGCTCTAGTAGTGATGGTTCTGAGATCTATTTTGATTATCGCAGCTACCTCATGGTTATGAATGAATTGGCTAATGAAGATGAGGAGGTCCTCAGAGTATCTCCAATTACCATGGTGAAACCATGTGTTTTTTCTAGTTCAGGTGTTGGGAGGGGTGTTGATAAAAATAAGATAGTGTTTCCATCTCCCACTGAGGTGAAAGCATGGAGCGGTCATCTATATCGTGGTCGTGGTGTTACTCTGGGTTCTGGATAGTGCTACGGTTCTTTGGTTTTCTAATTTTGTGCTGATTTTGTTTCCTTTTGGGTCTTACATGGACAAAAATGACAAGGCCTGGGTGGAGTTTTGTTGTGGTTATGGTTGTACTGACTAGTTACAAAGGTTTTAACTATTTTGATTCCCATGTTCACTAAATGATTACATCCAATTGTGTGGGAATTGCAGAATGTGGATGAAATTCCATTTTGAAATGATTTGTTTCTAACATATAATGGAAATGGGCCCGAAGCTTTTCACTCTCCTATTCTATAAAAGAGATCTCAAGGATCATTGTAGAGGTCAGATTTTGGATCCTGAAGATCTAGGTGGTATATATTGAATTCATACAATGTAGAATTTAGGATGAGTGAGTTGGAAAATTGTCTTTGAATAGGGAATGTATAAGGGATAGTCTTACTATGTTTTATGTAATTACTGATATCGAATGAAATCTAAAAAATTTAAGGCAATTTCTCTCTTGTGTGTGTTGTGATAGATTATGAATGAAATTATCAAGGGTTGTTTAAATTGTCTTCAATAGTTTAGTTTAATGTATGATTCTATTTCTTTCGTTAACTTAATGAGTTAATAGAATGCTTGAGAAAGGATTGTAAGTTTCTAATAATGTGCTAAGGATTTGATAAGGATTATTTCTTTGAATACTATGGAGTCTTATGATGTAATGCATTGTGAGAGTCATTCATTGATATCAGGGTTAAATTTATGTATGACTGAATGTTTTGTATTCGACTCTGCCCAATTTGATGAGGCACTAGCTAGTTCATTTGGAATTATTTTAAGTAATTAAAATAAAAAATCACCTACATGTGGATTCAAGTTCAGAACATTATATTTTTCAAATTCAATCTATTTTGAGATGAAAATATCATATAATACCCATATTCCTAGGAAATATGCAGTCATTTTTTTAAATGTCAGTCGATCCTTTGATAAATCCTATATATATGCAAGACTATACGAATCTATATGTGTGAAGTGTTCTTGAGGTAGGAAATGTCATATGAACACAAATAGGAACACCCTCCTTGGCCTCACATAGACCAAAGAGTAGGGGTAAAGCCCTAAGAAGCTTTATCTATCAGTAGGCCACTAGCTTTCGTGGTTCTTGAACATAGGGATTGGATATCTCTTAGAGAATTTCAAAACCTAGATGGAAAAAGGAACCAAAATGATCCATATTGGTGGCATGGTTGAGTAAAAAGAAAGATTCATTTTCTTTGAACACTGTTGAAGCTAGGTATATTGTTGCTACATCTTGTTGTACACAAGTTCTGTGGATGAAACACACATTGAAAGATATCACCATTGTGTATGATGATCCTAAATCTATCTTCTATGATAATACAAGTGAAATTAACTTGTTAAAGAACCCTATGATGCGCTTGAGGACAAAGCATATATCTATCAGCTATTATTTCTTGAGAGATAAGGTTTTAGAAAATGAAGTAAATATTGAGTATGTTTCAACGAAGGATTAGATTGTTGATATATTTATGAAAGATCTTCCTAAAGATAATTTTAAGTATCTTCAAGAGAAGTCAGTAGTCATTTCCCCTCCTTTATCAAACTAGATGCATATGGAGATGCATCAATCTAGTGGATCTATGGATCTATATTTGTTCTGGACTTATGTCTAGTGACTACCTCTCAGGGGGAGCAAGTAGCGTCATGTGTTGTCACTGTGAGTTTTTTGGTGTTAAAGGAGAAATCAATGTAAATATGTATTTTCCTTTTCCATTGATGTAAAAGGTGAGGAGAAAAGGGAGAATGTGAAAAAAAGGAGAAATAAAGAAAAAATTAAAAAAACAGAGAAAAGGAAGAAAAATCTTATGAAGTGTATTCATAGCTAGTATGTTGTATTTGATGGTTTTTTATATATTATGTTACCATCAATGAAAATGGCGGTGATTGTTGAAAGAATGCAAGGAATGATGGAAGGAATGAAAGTGTTGTCATTGGTGTCAACTAGTCAATTGGTTATCAACTTATTGTTGTTTATTGTATTTGTGGAGCATATTGAGAAAATTGTATTGAAGGAAGATTGCAAGTGTTTAGTTTTTTCTCCTATGTTTGTGTAGTTCAAATATGTTGACCATGGTTGTTGGAAGATGCTATATCCAAATTTTTGGCTATTGATTCATTGTTCAGTGCAAGTTGTCTTTGCTAGTTGTGAGTTGTGGTAATCTATGTTTCTAGTTAAAGTCTAGGAGAAATGTTGTTGGTCTTTGATTTCTCTTTGATGAAGTCTTATGACTTGGGGTTCTAGAGATGAGTTTTTTTATAGTATTGAAGATAATTTTATTATCTAAAAAGTTTATGCTTAACTATTTTGTTTGTTTTACAATTGTTTGGATGACCTTATGTGGAATGCTACTTTCAAAGTTAGTGAAGTGTCTTGGATCTAGTTTGGTCCTAATAAAGAATGTGTTTGGGTCACCCTCATTCTACTTCCACCCTAGGATGTTTTGGCACCAACCTAATTTGAATTCAATATTGGATGGTTAACTTTAAATTTGTTTCAAATTTGAAGATGGTATAAATAAAAGATGAGTTAGTGGTGAAGACATACATACGAGTGAAGAAGAGAGATAAGAAAAAAGAAAGGCGTAGATAGAAGAAATACTGATGTTATTCTAGAAGCGTATGTTATGCGAGTGTTGCAAATCAATTTCAAACCTAGATGTTGAATTTCTCAATGTAGGTCTTTGTTATGTACTATTTTTTGACAATTGGGGATGATGCAAAGTTTTGGGGAAATTTAGGCCTCCCTTCCATGTTTACCCATTTTTTTATTTTAATTTTGTTTTCACATGCCATTCTTCACATGCTTTGATATAGTAGGGGGTTGATGATATTTTATTTATATATTATTGTACATATCTATCTATATCTATGAGCAGTTCTGACCCCAAAATATCAGATCCCCTGTCTCATGTTTGTTAAGGCATTTCTCTTTATCTTTTCCTTTCCTGCTTTGTGATGTTGTGGTTTTCATGTGTTTTCCCTCTCCTGTGTGACAACATAACCATGGTTACATCTCATTATTTTTTGTGGGCCACAACATCACTTTTACTCTTTCTTTTCTCTCCTTATGATGTCATGTGCCTTTGTGCTTGGCATGCACCATCCTAAGTGGGGGATATCATATTCCTTCAATTTTCAAAAGGTGCATTAAGTGGCCAATGAATCCCTTCTCAAAAATCTCTAATCTTTTCAAAGTATTTTTAAAAAATTGCATTCTTCAACATGGACCCCTAGACAAATTTTTCTTCCATCTTGAATTCATAAGATAAAATCCAGACTTACCCTCATGAGGGAACATTCTTTCCTTCTAATTCCTTGATGCTAGAATCATTATTGAAATTTCTTCTCTTTTCAAAAATTTTATCGGTTCCAAATTGAGCATCCCTTGAGTGGACCCTCTCTCTTTTGAAGGATTCCCGAGGGACCTCTTTGAAAGCTCTTCCTTGAAATGGTCCACTATCATCTTGTCTACCTACATGACTTCTTTTTGATATTTAAATATTGCAAGAATGGAAGTGTTTTCATTGATGTCATCTAGTCAATTTGTTATCAATTGATTGTTGTTGACTGTATATGTTGAGGATATTGAGAAAATTATGTTTAACAAAGATTGCAAGTGTTTGGGTTTTACTCTGATTTTTTCCCCTATGTTTGTGTGGCTCATATATGTTGATCATGGTTGTTAGAAGATGTTATATCTAGATTATTGGCTATTGATTCATTATTTAGTGTGAGTTGTGTTCACCAATTTTGAACTGTGGGATTTTGTCTTTCTGCTTGAGGTTCGAGAGAAATGTTGCCAATTCGGATTTCTCTTTGAGGAACTCTTATGACTTTCAGTTCTAGAGATTATTTCTTTTGATATTATTGAAGATAATTTTGGTATTTGGGAAGTTTATGATTAATTTTTTATTTCTTTTACATTTGTTTGGCCGACCTTGTGTACAATACTAATTTTGAAGCGAGTGAAGCATGTTGGATCTATTTTGGTCCTAATGAAGCATGTGTTTGACTCATCCTCATTTTAATTCCACCCTAGGATGTTTTGGCTATAACGTAATTTTAATTCAATATTGGATGGTCAACTTTGGATATGTTTCAAAGTTGAAGATGGTATAAATACAAGATGAGTTAGTGGTGAAGACATACACATGAGTGAAGAAGAGAGATAAGAGAAAAGAACATGGTGCAGATACAAGGAATATTGATGCTATTATTCAAGTGTGTGTGATGCGAGTGTGGCCGACCAGTTCAAAACCTAAATGCCAAGTTTCCAGATATAGTGAGCAGAAGGTTTACTCTATCTTTTATGTATATTTGTGAGTGGTTGTGGTGGATTTCTCTGTTGCATTGATATTGTCATTTGTTTATAACATATCTCTTGTATATTTATTGTATCTTTGTGATAGATAGCCCTTCAAATTGTTAGTCATGCTGGAGAGTGAGTCCTTCCTTTGGTAGTGAGCCTTATTTCTCAAGCAGTGATCCTCTTGTAATTGGCTTTGATATTCTCTATAATCTGAATTAATCCTCACCATGGTTTTTCCCTCACTAGGTTTTCAACATAAATATGGTGTTATGTTTGTGTCATGGATTTTAGTTTAGGAACTACACTTGCACTTAATGTTTAATCATTCAAGCAATGTTAAGGATTAGCCCCCACTCTTAGTTGTCCTATTCAACACTAAGATGTTTTGACTATGGATTAACATGTTATTTGTAGGTGCACCTGTGAGGCTTCTTTTAAATCATACTCAACCAAAATAGCCTTGATTCTAAGACTTTCCAAGGTCATGGATTTGATATGGTTTTGTGATATTTTATGGATCTTTGTTTTGCCCATGCTAAGTACCACATCTATCATGTCTTTAACATGATATTCGTTTGGTTTTTCTTTATCCAATCTATGGTGAATGTACTCATCAATAATTTTTTCAGAAAATCCATCGAATATTTTATGAGTTGCCTCCATGCGATGACATAATACATTCAAATCAAGCCGGTTGAGAGTGTTGAGAAATGGTGCCTCAAACATACTGGTGTTTGGGCATCTACATTATTGAAAAGATAATTGAGTATCTCCAGGAAAAAGTAACTAGTTTAATCGAAATACAATTGGTGAGAAATGGTTTGTTACTTATTTCATTGGGTTCCAAGTTTTTCTAAATTAAGTTGTGGAGTTATAGGGTTTCATAACCTCCCAACTTAGCGACTTTAAGGTTCTCTTTGTTGTCAAAAAATATCGGGTTTTTAAAACTTCATAACCTCCAACGAGAGGTTTTGAGGTTTGGGTTTTTAGTGACATAGCAATGGATCATATAAAGGAATCCTATCAGAGGGACTTCATGATACTGAAGGAACTCTGGGTTGAGTCCCTTCGATAAGCTGATAAGCCGATGGATGTGCAGACCACTTGGAGTGGTAAAACGAATATTAAAGGGACATCCTTATATTGGAGGGAGATGATATATAGTCTCCTCGATAGGGTGATGTATCAATTCTTTCTTGTGGGTTTCTTGGTGGGACCCGGTCAGTGTCAAGATAGAAAGCAGTAATTGGTTGGCTAGTTGACTTGGCAGGTGTTGTAGACATTGAAGTGACTTGGTGATTTCAAAGGGAGTGTGAATGAAGTCTCTTCGATGGTCTTTATAGTAGATAGTTAGACTATTTACTATAGTAGATCATTGGAAGTTGAACCAAACCATTTCCTATTGGGTGAAAACCAATGTTATAAAATGTTGAATGTTTTATAATGAGGTGAGAGGAAAATTAAACAAGGTTATGTTGTTGGATTAGAGGATCTCTAGATGGAACAAGATGTAAATATCCTATGAAGGCTTAGAGCCTGAATTGTATTGTAACATGTTTCTATTGATGAATAATGCAATGGTGATCTGAGCTTTTGGAGTGTGAGGTTATTTTACCCGCAAGGTTTTTCTCCAAGTAAATATTGTGTATTCATGTTGTTTGTTTGGTGCAGGAGCACCCATGGGTCTAATGGACCTAGAATGTTTAGTTATGTTTTTTTTATTATTTTTGTGTTAGAATAAGGTCCTAAGGACCATTTCAATGCTTTTTAATAGGTCTCTTAAGTTTTTGATGGAATTTTGGTCTTGGTGACCAACTCTTTGTATAAACAAGGTCTCCATCCTCCTTTGTAAGTCTAGTACATTTTGGAAAATTAACAAAATAAGGATGCCTTGTTGTATCTAGACACTTGAGGGGAGTCACCTTGCTCATTTTAGTTGGCTTGTATGCCTTTCACATATTTTGGAAGCATCTTTGTAGGCAAGTTGGTGAAAATTGTCTAAATTGCCTTAAATAGGCATTTATGTGTTCAAGTGAAGTCTAAATGTGTTTCCAATGACCAAATGATTAAAATGGAAGTTGGAGGAAGTTGGATGGAGCTAGAAGGCTTCAAATATGCCTCTCTTGGTTGAGGAAAGGTTGTTGAAGAAGTTGAGAAGGAGTTTTCAAAGGAGAAATTGCTGTTTTTGAGTTTTTCATCAAGAAACTGCTGATCCCGTGTATTGTACGGACTTTATATGTTGTTTCATATTATAATCCTGTAATGGTTGGATAGATAATTGAATCACCTTTCTTTTAGAATTTGAATGGTGTGATTTCATTGAGAATTGAGTGAGATATTGCCATTTTACTACCGGGTGGTCTCAAACCCCATGTTTTCCTCTAGAATTTGCTGATCCTGTACTTGGTACGATCTGTACATTATGTTTTATGGTTGAAGGGTGTAATGGTTGGAAATTTAATTGAATAATATTTCTTTTGGAGTTGGATTGGTGATATTTCATTGAGTAATAAGGGAGATATCTTAATTTTACTCCCGGGAGTTCTGAAAATCCTCAAAATCAAGGTTTTGAGCAAAAAATGGATGCATCTTCCATTCCCACACTGTAGCATTGAAAAATCTTGGTGGGATGGAAGTTATGAGGGTGAAATGTTATGTATCAGAGGTCTTGGAGAGCAGCAATAACTTTGGAGTCAAATGGTGCAATGTTTTGGGTTGACATCTCTATGTGGCAAGCCCATGTGACAAGCAAAAAGTGAGTTTTTGCTGTATTTTGAAGAATCTGTTTGAAAGGAACTTAGGAATGATGGTGATAGGTGTGAAAAACCTGTAGGAGTTCATTTTATGGCTTTGGGGTGAAGGGGAGAGCCTAGATAGTCAAGACCCAGGTGTAGGTCTGTGAATTAGGCCTCTTGGAGTAGTGGTAGAAAGGGCCATTGTGAGTGATGCCTTGACAGTTAAGAGGAAAGGTTTTGGAACTTTGTAGGAGTCCATTGTGGATGTCTGAATTCATAGGTTTGGTGCCTTGAAAATAATCCATGTGGTTTTTATATTGACTGTCCTACCGGGTAAGGCTACTAGCCTTTTGACAGAAAAGTGCCTAATTCACCATAGTTTGTGGAAGTTTGTTGAAACCTAAGTGCTAGAGGGTATTTTACATTATATTTGGGTGTTTGCTATCCCTGCCACTCTGCATCATTGTTTCATCTTTCATAGTAGTTGGTTATGTTTGTTGAATCTGTTAATGGTGTTGTTGGGATTGGTTTAATTACCATTAACTTTTCTCTAAGGTTCAATATGGGAAATGAACTATGTCTAATTCGGCTTTGTGGCATAGTAGTACATGTCTTTGATGCGATCTAAGAAAATAAAAGCTACCAAAGGAACTACTGATCTTGGATGATTCTTTCTTAGATGATGAAATTTCCCAACGAGCATGGTATTAGAGCCATATTTTGGAATTTGTTTGTTATTGGTGTTTCTGGTTTTGGGTATTCCTTCTATGAAGATTTCTTTGTTCAATAGGCTTGAGGAAATCTAGAGGAATTGACTGACAGATTGATCCTTTGATGAGTATAAATTATTTCTCTTGTGTTTGAGTTCTAAGAGACAACACATAGTATGAAGGATGGGGAAGATGGAGAAACTTGAGTTGGTCATATTGAAATGATGTGACCTGAAGCTCATGAGTTGGAAGTAGTATAATCTTGATTGATTGGGTTGAATATTATTTACACTATGGTTGTGTTGCAGAAAAGCTTGCATATTGGGTGTTTGTGTGAGGGGCTCCCTGATGATATGGAGAAGCTTGGGTTTTTTCTTAGCTATGGAGAAATTCTCTTATGCTCGGTGTTTTCTCCTGGTATTGTAATGTATAGTTTTATGGTACCCCAATTGCAGGAAGGCTATGGATTTGATCATTGGATGATTTTGAAATCTCTCACAATAGCTAGTCTCCCTCAGATGCATGTGCATATTGATGCTTTTAGAGTTGACTTGAAATGGGCCTAGTGTTCCTAAACTGTTCTTTCCTTTTAAGGATGTGTTGTACTTGCATCACTCATATCCATGTTCTTTGGATTTGAGGATTTTATAGATTTTTGTTTAAATAATCTATGGTTATCCATATTCATGACAATATTCTATTCTAGTTTAACTAAACTATGGTGTTTATGTTTAAGAATTCTAAGTCATCTAGATGTGAAGTGGATATGGGTGTCCATGGGTGTTCTCAAACACAATGGTTTTTCAAGTTTTACATGATCAAGAAAATTTGTGTTTTTGTGGAGCTGTTATTAAACTATCTTCTAGACCCTAGCCTATTGGGGTGTTGCTAGATGAGATAGTTATAGTTTTTCTTGCATGCTTCATGCATGGTGTGAGAATGTGTAATTTTTTCTATGCATGAGAATGTTGGTAATGTGATTAGTCACTCAACATTATTGTTGTGATGCTTGGTGGATTCCTTGACTTTGGTGCTTGTTGTGGATGTGATTGGTGAGTCAGATTTGAGCATGATCTAGTGCTAGAGTCATGCTGTCCACATGGTAATTTCTCTTTGAGATCTCAGTTTTGCAGTTTCTAGTGCAATGATAGGTTTTCATGTTTTAGTTTTTCAATCTATTAGCTAGGCAGTTGTATGGATTGATCACCCATTTAGTTGTAGTGGGATAACTTAGAAGTGGACTATCTATATCCATGAGGTTGATTCAGCATTGATGCAGATTTTTCAGCTAGCCTTCTCTTTGGTCACTTGTGCATTGGTGTGGTTTCTTTGAGATGAGATGTTATATGATAATAGAGTAATTAGGTAGTTATTTTTGGGGTCCTATAGCATGAGTATCATTATGTCATGGATAGCTTGGGTACACTAGTTTGTGTAAGCTTTTGATAGTGATGATTATTTCTTCTTGGTTTTGGAGATCTTGGCGTTGCTTGGTATTATTGTCAAATCGATATGTTAATGAGTGGACCTAGAATATTTTTTAGTATAACATATGTTTGGTCGTGTGCTTCAAAAGCTCAGTATCATGGTTCAATGGGAGCTTTAGCAGTGACTATGTATTCATCACTATGTGGTGAATGATCTTCTTTAGTGTTGCGGATGTTACTAGGAGGATCTCTTAGGTCCTATTGCTACATAAGAGACTATTTGCATTTGCATGAAAACTATTTGAAGATGTGTAACAACTTGAAGCCAAGGAGGACTCTTGTGAGTCTTTGGTCAAGGTGTTGGTGGTGCTTGATAGGTGATGTGCTTTAATAGGGTTTGTTTGTTTTATGTCATGGTCTACTCTTGATTGTGCATTAGAGTTTTGGAATAATGTTTTTCTCTTGAGACCATGTTATATTCACCTAGAGCATGGGATATCCTAATGGGGATGGTAAGATCATGATTTCATGATAAGTTCCTAGTTCACATGTTTGGAGCTTTGGTAGTGGTCTAGTGATTCTTTGTGTATTGTGTGCATTGGTTATATGCTTGAGAACTTCATGATAGTATAGTGATGCATTTGAAGTTCAGCATGAGATGATCATTTGTAGGTGCTCATGGATACATGGACAATAAGGTGAGGCTATAATTCTCTTAAGATGAGAAAAGTGTGTTGTGATGGTTACTCTTGGTGAGATTTGAGCATAAAGTCTTAGGAGCCTACACCTTGGTTGGACATGAGTTCAAAAATGACCACAAAGGAGATTGCTCTTGGAGAATTCACAAAGAATCAGTTAACCCTCGAGGAGTATTCTCATTCCTCTCTCTTGGTTTGCTTGGCAGTTTATTATTTGAAAGGTATTTTCCCATTACATATTTTAGATGTTTTATGTCTATGCTTTGATTCTCATGGAAATGAGTTGAATCAGAGTGTTTGATTATGAATAATCATATGAGGATTGGTTTTGCATTTGTCTATATACTATTTCTTTCATAAGTATGGATTTTGAGCTATGTAGCTAGTTTAGAATGGTTCATTTGGAGGATGTTTGGCATAGTCATCTTCCTATACATTTGAGTTTAAAATGTCATGCATTGTTGAGAACTGTTAGAAGATTTTTTATGGGTTGTTTTCCTGAGGTTGCAAATGGAAGAGTTTGCTCTTCTTGGAGAAGCTTATATCCATATAAGTATGTATATATATGTTGTGTTTGATATTGAAGGATTGGGTGTTGTTATGTTGTTCTCTTTTAGGGCTGTGAAGGAGATCATATTAGACATAGTTGGCATTCAGAGGTGTATGTAGAAGGATTTTCTATAGCTAAATGATGTGTAGTGGTTACTCTCTTTGGTCTTGGTTGTCCTCCTAGATATTTGGTTTCACATTGCATTGGTATGAGATTTCTATTTATCTCTTTCCTTTGGTGGGTGTGGAAAGAGCTTGGGAGAGTTGTTCTTACAGGTTGTCAGTTTATCAATTGTACATATCATTGTGGATGATTCATTGGTACTACATGATGTGGTTTACACTTCTATATGACACTATTGGTATAATTTTTATGTCTTTGATCTTTCATATTTGGCATTACCCATGTAGTGGGAGTTCCTTGATGTGTTTTGTCTTCTTAACTATTTGGCACGTGGAAATTGTATTTTCTGTTGATGGGTTGGTTATGGAGTGGCATGACTTTTTTGATGTTCATACCTTGGAGGCATGTGTGAAAGGATGGATTAGAACTTGTTGTGAGTGCTATTTCTAGTCATGTGGATTGATCAGTTAGATGGAAGCAGTCAGTGCTCTAATTGTTGTTCTAGCTAGTGTTCTATCTTTTTTTCTGGAGGATGGCTTCACGGTTGTGTTCTAGTTTGGAGCTTTGAAGTTGATATTACGTATGTATATATTGTGAGAATAGTGGAGTAGTGGTAGTCTATTGAAGCCATTTATTTCAATTAGTTCTAATGTTGGTGTCTTAGATTGGACTGGTGAATTTTTGCCATGGATTGTTCCTTTTCTTTGGAGGATGGTTCGAACTGTTGGCTAAGATGGTGTACATTATAGATGTTGTTACAGGTGTAAAAGGTGATACCGAGCAATCATGTGTTAATTGGTAGGCAGTGTATTCTTTGGAAAGTGGGAGAATGTTGAAAAATGGTGCCTCAAATGTAGTGGTGTTCGGACATCTGCATTGTCGAACAAACAATTGAATATCACTAGGATAAAGTAACTAGTATGATTGAAATCTTGTTAGCGGGAAATGGTTTGTTACTTAAGTTGCTAGGTTCCAAGTCTTTCTAACTTAAGTTGTGGGGTTGTAGAGTTTGATAACCTCTTGACATAGCAGCTTTGAGGCTCTCTTTGTTGTCGATGAATCATGAGTTTTTCAAAACTTCATAACCTTCTACAAGAGGTTCTAAGGTTTAGGTTTTTAGCAACTTAGCAATGGAGCATATAAAGGAATCCTATCGAAGGGACTTCATGATATAGAAGGAACCTTGGGTTAAGTCTCTTCAATAGGCCGATAAGATGATGGATGTGAGGAGAACTTAGAGTGGTAAAGAGAATATTGAAGGGACATCCTGATATCGAAGGGAGATGATATACAATCTCCTTGATAGGGCGATATATTCATTCTTGCTTATGGGTTTCTTGGTGGGACCCGATTGGTGTTGAGTTGTAAATTGGTAATTGGTTGGTCGGTTGACTTGGTAGGTGTTGCGGATATCGAAGTGACTTGGTGATTTTGAAGGGAGCGTGAATGAAGTCTCTTCGATGGTCTGATATAGCAGACAGTTAGACCACTTACTATAGTTGCTCATTCAAAGTTGAATCAAACCATTTCTTGTTTTTTGCAATGAGGTGAGAGGAAATTAGAACAAGGTTATATTGTCGGATTCTCTCCAAATGGAACAAGATGTAAATCTCATGTGAAGCTTTAGAGCTATAATTGTATTGTAACATGTTTCTGTTGTTGAATAATACAATGGCAATCTGAGCTTTTGGAGTGTGGGATTTTTTTACCCGTAAGGTTTTCCCCACGTAAATCTTATGTGTTCATGTTGTCTATTTCATCTTTCATGGTAGTTGGTTTTGTTTATTGAATTTGGTAATGATGTTGTTGGAACTGATTTAATTAGCATTAACTTTTCATTAAGGTTCAATGTGGGAAATGAACTATGTCTGATTCCGTTTTGTGACATAGTAGTACATGTCTTTGAGGTGATCTATGAAAGTAAAAGCTACCGAAGGCACTACTTATCTTCGATGTTTCTTTCTAAGATGAAAAAATTTCCCAAAAGAGAGAAGGAATGAAATCACCAATCACCAACGCAAAATGCACTGGCCACAACCAACATCTCTTCAATCATTTGTTTGAAGCTATGCCCTGCATTCAAGTAGTTTTCGGAGCACGTCCTGCTGGAAAACATTCTGTAGGTAATATTTTGTGTGAGGAAGGAGAGTCTCTTCTTCACATCCACACACTGCGCTACATGCTCGCTTTCTCTCCAAATGGATCTGATCATGGCAGACACTTCTTCCTCTCTCACGAAACTGAAAGAATCGATTCTCTTCACTGAGAGCAGCTCCACCATTAACAACTTTCTACTCCACCTCTAGAACGATCGATATAGTTTAAACACCACGTCTTTATGATCATCGCATATATATTTCCCCTATGTACAGTTAGGCCTCGTTGCAAAAAAAAAATCATGGGTTTTGAAGAACTCTTTCGCCATGGAAAGAGAAGACACCACAATGGTGGGGACGGAGCCCAAGTGAAGAAATACAATGGATCCATACTTCTTTTCCAACACTGCTAGAGCTAGATAAGAAATGTTTCTCAAGAGATGGAGACTTCCTGTGATAGGCCATGGACGTGGTCCGGGGGGAAATTTCAATATGCTACCATTGCTCTTCGGCTTATACAGAAAGGAGTAGAGGAGAAAGAAGATCCCAAATCCTATGGTGATGGGCTCATTCAGGAAACAAGTCAGCAATTCCATGCTACGAGAAGAGAGGAATCCACAACATACAATCAATTGAAACCCACAAACGAACCCTTTTAATATCGTCGATAAGGTTTATGCCCCCACCAAGACCCAATCGCCAGTCAGTAATAAAATATTTAGAACAATGAAATAGAGCCCAGGGAAACGGTGAAACTGAGCCATACCTCATTGGTTAGTCTGGGTTGGGTCACCATGATTAGGTATGGAGTTCAAAATTGTCGGTCGAGAGGCCGACTATAGAAATGATTTCCTAGTTCCAGTTATAGTTACAGTTAAGGTCCACCGCCAGGTCTACCAGTATGTCCACTAACTGAAGCATGTCTTCACCTATCTATAGTAGGGGCCGGGGGCCTGATAAGAATCCACGACCAAAGAAAATCAATGAAAAGTATGTTAGCGATTACGTAGCGTAAACAATAAAAAAATAAAACTTGAAAGATATGAAGTTGAACGTAATGGTTTTTTGCAATTACAAATAATATACAGTAATAGTAATTAATTCTAGATTCAGGATTTCTTCGCCGGACCAGATCTCGTCAGATTCTGTAATTTATATAAAATAAGATAATTACTTTCAACATTATCAAAAAAGAATCTTTGAGGGGGCAGGAGGTAGCCATTTTCAACGTAACTGTGGTACAAACTTTTACCATATAAATTCATGAATTTTGTTTTCGATAGTCCTTCACTTTCAATCACTACAATGTCCATGATAATTTCCTTAAAAGAGGTGTGGAGAATGGGAGACTTAGAAAATACAAGATATGGGAAGAAGGGATGCCTTCAAAATCCTCAAATGATGATTGTGTGAGTCTTCTCTTATACTCCATTTTTCATTCTAATTTTGTGTCTTTAATAGAAATCAAAAATATGTTTTAATGAGTTCTAAGGATGTCCTCTTAAGATTATATAAAGAATATTTTAAATATAAGATATAGTAATATGTTAAAAAAAAAAAATGTTATGTTTAAGGTAATAAAGTTGAAATTTAAATTTAAAGTTTTTTAAAAAATTATATAGAATTAATTTCATGTGGTGTGTATATAAATTTGGGTGGTGAAATAGTGAATCTTTAAATAGAGAGTGGACACATTAAGGTAAGTATAAATGAAGTGTAATAACGAGAAGTAAATGGATAGGAATAGGTTAGAGCATGTATCAAACCAAGCACAAGAGTGTGCCACTTGTCACTATATACATGTGCTAAAAACATTCTCTAAGATACACATAAGTCTAAATCAAAATCAACATGAATATTCTAATTTAATATTACAACCCATATCAAACTCATTATAAACCTTTTGATCATTGAATTTTTTTGACAAGGTTGTTTTAGGTTTTTTCTAGATTAAATTTTTTGCCATAATAGATTTATTTATTATAAAGAAAGCAACAAAAATAATATAACTATAAGATGAACATAAAAGTTTCATATTTCATAGAGTTATTGAACAAGTTCCTAAATTAATTGTCAATATTTTTATTAGTTCATTCTAGATGTTTGTTAAATAAGTAATGTAATTATATTTTATATCTTTTCCAATAATAAATACATGAATTAATGGTATTTCTAAATAGACAAGTTTAGAATGGTGTATGAACCATCAAATATTAATGTAAGAATAAGGAGTTATAATAGTTTATCTTATAAAGATACTTTTTGGAAAATTTATCTTAATCTCATTGATGAACCAAAATCACCTCTATTGAGGCAATTTTGGCTTTAATGTCTAACTGAGTTTTTGAAAAATGATGAAATTATGTAAATCTATGTCTGGATAAGTTATATACTTTTGTTCTAAACTAAACCTTTATAAAAAGTAAACCATGATAATTGATACTGAGATACCACTAAAGTGGATAGGTTTTAATAATGATATTGGAATGGAATTTATTCTATGAGCCAAGGATTGAATACTTCAAGGCCTTCCATATAAATGGGAGAATGTGTATAATCTTGATTGATATAGAGTCCATTAATTTGGGTGTGTCAACTTAAGCCATTAAATTTAAGCATTCCACCATAAGGATTGCTTTAAAAAATTTAACTCCTATATAATATTTTATAGGGTTCATCATCATGTAGGACTCAAATGATCTATCTTGTCAAAAGTGCATAATATTTATTTCTATTTGCTAGCATCTGAACATCCTTAGTTGTGTTAATTTTTATAAACAACTATAAACCTCTAGATAATTTAGAATAAAAACCATTGTGATGTATTTAAGACTTAAGAACATTAGACATTAGTAGCTATGAATGAGCTACCTCCAAATTCTCTACCATCAATCTTCAACTCATGGTCATGGATTTAGATACTAAGGTTATAGACATCAATTAAGGAGTTAATTTAGTTATCTTTACTTTTTTAATCCTATCATAACCTAAAAATACCTATACACATATACTCCTCTTGATTAGGAAAAAAATATCATCAAACTATTTCTATTTTTAAGTAAAATGAATTCAGTTGATCAAGTAACATGAAATAAAGCAATTAAACAAGCAAATGATCAACTAAAGATAATACTCCAGTGAGATTAGTCTAAAATGTCTAAAAATGATTTAGTTAACATCAAAAAGATCTAAACTCTAATAAATTGAAGTCAATAACCATGCAATCCCATTATGGATTGAGTGCAAATAGGATTGCTCAATTTGCCTAATCCATTGTTGAGTTGATGCAAAAGCTTGATGAGTATTGATAGATGGGAATGATTCATAAATTATAAAAAGGCTTAAAGATAAGTGATAAATTCAGTATAGTAAATTTGCATAAGGATTGTGAATATCCATTTCATGTAAAATGAGAGGTATTTACTATTTTTTGAATGAATCACACTTTCTTAGGCTTTTCATCACTAAATTAACCCTTTCTTATGATAAAATGGCCCCTTAATGCACTTATAGGTCCTACCTAAGTGTGTTTTGGAATACAATCCTAACAAAAATCATTAATCACCTTCTAATTCCCAAAAACCATTTGAATTTTTCCAAGTGGACTAAGACACCACCTCGGGCGACTTAGACCCATTTAGCATACAAATCAAAATTAAATCAAATTTCTAGCAGGATTTTGTCTCCAAACCTTAAGGTTAGCCTATGATGTGTTATTTTCAGGGAATTATGGCATCAAATAAATAAATAATGGGTTTTCTCCTCATTTTACCACCCCCCCCCGAACATATCTCATCTTCACAAGTGCTCAAGAAATCTATCTTCTCAAGAAAGCATCAAGCATTCAAGCATTAAACACTTCAAGCAATGTCCATTGTAGCTGATCACTTGCATATCTTCATACTTCTTCAAAAATGGATTGGTGAGTTATTGTACTTGCATGTTATTCAATCATCTTTCCCTTTATAGTCTATTCCATCATTTAAGGTTTGATTACCAACATGGGGTTTGATGAAGGAAAACCCCTATTCTCTAACCCTAACCCTTTTCCCCTCTTTGCATGTGTGCTTTGTAGGTTTTTATGTAGATTAGTCAAAGGGTAAGGTGCTAAAAGGTGTCATCATTCCATCCACATCATTGCAAGTCAACAAAACCCTAAAAGGAGCTTAGAGACAACTTGCAGGTCATATTCTGAGGATTCCGACATGGTTCTCTACCAGGAAAATAAGTACAAGTGGGTACCTAAAAATTCTATCCTCGAGACTCCTGAAAGCTCTAGGTGGACTAAGTTGACATCATTGGAAAATTAGTCCCAATACTAGGCCTGAAAAGTGGTTTTTATATTTTTGGATACCCATTTTCTAGAAACTTGTTACTACAAATTTTTCCCGAGAGAAGGACTAACTCGCCCAACATGGCATAAGTGTCCCAATCAACATTTTCAGCAGAATCTAGAAGACTCCAAAGCTCCTCTTCATCAACCTTCAATTTCCAAGTGCACCACTTCTACTTCCTTAAGTTATTTTACAGTTTACATGAATTTTATGTCATTATTAGGTCATTTTACATAGTTCCTTCAATAAATTTGCATTCTATTACTTTAAATTCTATAGTTAGTTCATTTTATTACTTTGCAACACTTAGACACACACATCAATCAGATTCAAACCCCTAATCTTGAATGAACTCCTAAAATACTTGAGTGTGAAAGAGGCACATTTCTCACTAGCTCCCAGGTGAAAAACCCTAGGAGCCCTTATGGAATCCTCTTTCCCTAGTTAAGTTTTGGTGGTTCATTTTGGTGAACCATCCTTAGAACACCTCCTTTTCACTTCTGATTTTACATGTACATCCTAGGAAAATGCCCACATTGCATTAGGTTTTTGCATTGTTTTGCATTCTAGAGTTTCTCAAAGTGAACTAGTGAAACATTCATGTTAGATTGGATTTTGTATTCCGTTTTATTTTTAAAATTATTAAAAAATATGTATTTTCATTCTGTATTTGCATAAGAAAATCTTAACTACCAAAAAAATAACTATTGGGACTGATCGCCACACTGCGTGACTTAGTTAACTTGCACCATTTACACTCAAACTTATGGTATTTCCAACACATTGTCAAAACTTTTGTTTTCATTCATTTCATTTATGTTTCAGTTTCTATATTTTATGTTTTATTTGATTTCTTGCCATTAGTTTTCTTTCATTATGGTTGTCTCTTAAAAAACATTGGATGTCTTTCAAATCTCTAGTTGATATCTCAAGCTGCACCTTTGCAACTGATCCTAATGACCTTGAACCCACTCCTACTCAATCAACAACTAATGCATGTACTCCTCATGACGTTTAAATCATTTGACATGATGATGCTAGCATGATTTGGCTCCTTAATTATTGCCTTGAAAACCTCAAAGAAAATGTAACCTTCTACCCATCCATGAAACAACCTGAGATTCCTACCATGTCATCTATTTATATATTTGGCTATCTACATCTTGAAATACACAACGAACATAAGTTCCCTACCCAAGATGAACCTAGGTCGTCTAAACATGCAACTACTCAACCATTTTATAAAAACCAAATGATAATCACCCTAGTCAACCTTCAAAAAAGCTATGGAAAAGGTTTTACCATTCTGAGTAAACAAGGTGGTGACACAACAAATGAACATGAAATACACCAATTTTATGAAAAACTCTCACCTAATGAAACTACTAAGGGGATAGGCTATTAGGATCCCCCTCATAACCGTATGCCTCCTTGATAATATCTTTGGCTTCATGATAATGGCAAGGCGATCCTTGATTCCTCCCCTTATTTGAATATTCTCCTCCCTAAATAACACTCACCATATCATAACACTCACATGGACAATAATAAAATCATCTTAGGACCCCTTGCCGTATTCTCATCTCATGAAGTTGGAGAATCTAGTAGATGTAAGAGACCTTACAAATTACAAAAACTCAAGTTTCCTCTTCGTCCACTACTTGAATGTGAGAGGAAATTGAAAATGCTCCTAAACAAAGACCTCATTACATTGCCACCTAGGAATAGTTTTGTAATGTCCAAGAGATGATAATGTTCCACATTGTGCATACCATTGTGTTCTCGACCATAGAAGCGATGTCATCATTTGAAATAAATACTGAGCCACTATCATTTCGATGACAATAATTGCTACCCCCTCAAACCATAAACTACTATCGCATGCCTTATCATGTAATAGTTGTAAAAAATTCCCTTTTGACTATTACATGATCCTTCCCATCACCCAACTTGGCTCACTCTTTCCTTGCACTCAGTGGGGCAGGAGGTTGGTAGCCTTGCCCTAGTAATGCACTTGGGTATGTGCAAGATTATGATGGGCCAAAAAGTGGCGATATGTAAGTGATATGATGGCCCATGTCACTGACGACTTTTTTTTTAGTCAAAATTGATGACTTGAAAATGTTTTTTAAAGGATATTCTCATATTTCCACCAATATAAATTATGCTTTACTTTGAATTTAATAAAATATAATTATTCATTTTCTATTTGAATTATGACTAAAGTCCTAATTGATAGGTTGATTAAAAAACATCTATAGCCTTCAAACAGTATCACATTTTTTGAATCCAAAAAATGTGTCACATTTTATGCTTCACTTACTATAGAATTAAAAAATAATGAATTTCATGAATTTTTGACCAAGTTAAGGTGGTGAGACATACAAGTTTTTATATTTTTTTTAAGTTCTAATAAAAAAATCATAATTAATTATTTTCTAGGAAAAAAATTACAAAAAAATACTTATCACATCGGGACACGAGTCCTCTACTTATATCTAAAATATTATTAAAAAATATTACCATTTTATTGTGGTTAGGGTGGCCAGACAAACACCTACTTATTTTTTCCTTGAAATTTAAGTACTACTGCATTGAAATTTTAAAATTTCACCAAATAGTTTATTTTTATTTTTAAATAAACCTAGTAGTTTAGAAACTACATTCAATTTGCTACATATTATATTCTTAAATATTTTTGAAATAATATAGATAACTTATTCAAACTTTTACGTTAAGTTCCCTAACTCTGATTTTTTGAATTTTCATCGCCACTTAAGGGCCTATTTTTGCCATGATGATCCTGCACATACCCACTTGTCTTTGTCCCTTAGTTGTGCTATCCACCTCCTGCTTACACTAATTAAGATTATGAGGTAGATGACTTGCTTAACGGTTGACTAACATTTTCCTTAGTAGTTTTTCTGTATGTTTTCTTGTGTGTAATGTATTCCCTCATACTGTTCTATTTGATGTTCTATCTTTTGTGGCATTCTTCTATTTTTACCTTCATTCTTCTATATGTTGTGAATTTTCTTTTTCTTTTTCGCTTTGGATTTTTTCATTCCTTTTGGGGATGATGCAAGGCACTGAGACAACAATGTCCCTTTCATGTTGCTCTTTTTTCCTTTTCTCTCACTTTTTCCTTCCCTTTGGGGATGATGCAAGGTATTGAGACAATAATTTCTATTTCATGTTGACCCAAAAGTGGCTCTTTTCCCTTTTATCTCACTTTTTTGTTCCTTTCGGGGATGATGCAAGGCATTGAGACAACAATTTCCCTTTCATGTTGACCTAAAAGGCTCTTTTTCCTTTTCTCCCACTTTTGTCTTCCTTCTAGGGATTATGCAAGGCATTGAGACTGCAATGTCTCTTTCATGTTGACCCACAAGACACTTTTCATTTCTCTTTTCTTTTTCTTTTGTTGTCCTTTTGGGGACGATGCAAAGCGTTAAGAAACCCTATGTCTCTTCCATGTTGAGCCAAAACAACTCTTTATTTTTCTTATTTTTTCTCTCTTTGTGTCCTTCTTCCAGTTCTATGTATTTCGGGAGATGATGAGAGTTCTGATCTCTCTAAACAAACATTGCAGCAATGAATATACTGACCCAAAATCCATAGATCCCTTATGTATTTGGGTTTTTATTTTGGGTGAAACCCCTTTCTCTTTTCTTTATTTATTTTTCTTTCGATGATGTAGCCTTACTCAGAAACATATCAGTTGGCATAGGACTTTCCAAGTTGGCTCTCATATCTTTCCTTTCTTTTTTCATTTTTGATTTTTCTACTTTAAAGTAATTGCTGACAAAATGGTGTGTAGCAATTCCTTCAAAGTGGGGGCAAACATTGGCATTATTTCCTTTTTATTTTTCTTGGTTCTTAGTGAAGCCTTATTACTTCATACGATGTGTATGCCACTTTATGGATGGAATTAGGTGTAATGTCCATGAAAATGATCAATCTAAGCATCTTACATTCCTCTTAGTGGCCTGATGTGACACACTACATCCCCTAAGTGGTGAATTTACTATTCTTTGATTGGTACTCTCTTGGAGACATTAGACATAATGTTCCCTAAGTTAATCACCTCGCATGAACTAAGAAATACTCCTTCAAACATTCTTTTGCATTTTACATGTTGCATTTTTCCATTTTGCATATATGGCCACCTTGCATAACATAGGTTGCATGTCTTTGGTGCCATCTTTCACTTGTTCATGAGTTCCAAGCATACAAAGCTTGGATTTCCTCGGGAAACTCAAAACCATTGTCTTTTGTGGTGCCTTATCAAATTTATCAGGAGGTAACACTTTGGTATGATTAAGCGGGAAGCCCAACCAATGACATGAATTTCCCCATAACCACCTGCGTGTGTGTGGGTACATACCAACCATATGCCTCTCACCCTTTTTGGGCCTTCTTATGCGATGGAAAACCAAAAGTCTCATCACCCTAGAGTGAGTACACTTCCTTTCAAGAAAACAAACTAGATCTGATCCACAACTAGTTGAAAAAATGGTTGAAGCTTAATCTAGCTTTCCGTCTCTCTTCACTTTTTCGCATCACTCCCTTATGTGATATTTTTATACTAATATTTGGTTTGTCATGGTATCTTGATCCTGGGGGCTTGATCATCCCTCTTGGTTATAGTTGTCAAATCCTACTAGCATGAGTGCATTTCGATCCCTCATGATATGCATGTCATGGCTACTTTAGTTTGAGTTTGAAGCAATTTCATCCTTTCGCTAAAGTGAGGGCTAAATGTGTCACAAAATGGTGTAGCCTTGACAGTTTTCACTCATTTGGTCCTTTTCCCATAGATTTTGGCCATATTTTTCTTAAATCTAATGTTGTAATGTGGCCAACACATTCACATTAGGCCTTGAACACTTGCAAATCAACAAAAACCTAATAATGTATTACAAGGGTGTTGTGAAGTGTTGCAACACACTTCTTCACTTTTCTAGGACATTTTTACAATAATTCGCCTAAATAACCCCTTTCTAGGACTTATGTTAAAGTTTTGTAAGGTGTTGTAACCCACCCTCGCACTTTCCTAGGCTTTCTATCACTAAATTAACCCTTTCTTATGATAAAATGGCCCCTTAATGCACTTATAGGTCCTACCTAAGTGTGTTTCAAAATACAATGCCGAAAAACATCATTACTCATCTTGTAATTCCTAACAACCACTTGAATTTTTCCAAGTGCACTAAGTCGCCACCCTGGGTGACAATCCCATTTGGTAAAAAAATCAAAATTAAATTAAATTTCTAGCTGGATTTTGCCTCCAAAACCCCAAGATTGGCCTATTATGTGTTATTTTTGGGGAATTGGGGCATCACATGTATAAGTAATGGTTGTTCTCCTTATTTTACCCCTCCAAAATCTCACATCTTCACAAGAATTCAAGCAATCTATATTCTCGAGTAAAAATCAAGCTTTCAAGCACTAATCACTTCAAGCAACATCCATTAGATTTGATCACTTGCATATCTTAAGAATTCTTCAACAAGGGATTGGTGAGTTGTTGTACTTTCATGTTATTTAATCATCTTTCCCTTTACATTCTATTTCACCATTTAGGGTTTGATTATCGACATGGGATTTGATTAAGGAAAATCCCTATTCTCCCCTCTTTGCATGTTTTATTTGCAGGTTTGTATGCAAATTAGTCAAAGTGTAAGGTGCTAAAAGGTTTCATCATTCCATCCACATCATTCCAAGTCAACAAAACCCTAAAAAGAGCTTTGAGACAACTTGCATGTTAGATTCTGAAGATTTAGACATGGGTTTCTATCAGAAATAAAAGTATAAGTAGGTACCTAAAAATTCCAACATCAAAAGTCTTGAATGCTCCAAGTGGACTAACTCATTATCATTATCGAATTTGTCCTAGTACTAGGCCTGAAAAGTGCTTTTTATGTTTTTGGATACCCATTTTCCATAACCTTGTTCTGACAAAGTTTCCCAGGAGAAGGACTAAGTCACCCAACCTAGTGTAAGTGTCCTAATTAGCATTTTTAGTAGAATCTGAAAGATTCCAAAGCTCCTCTTCATAAACCTTCAAATTCCAGGTGCACCACTTCTAATTTCTTAAGTTTTGTTATAGTTTACATGCATTTTAGGTCATTTTACATTGTGCCTTCAATACATTTGCATTCTATTAGTTTGCATTCCATAGTTAGTTCATTTTATTACTTTTCAGCACTTAGACACACAAATCAATCACATTCAAACCTCTAATATTGAATGAACTCCCAAAAATACTTGAGTGTGAAAGATGCATATTTCTCACTAACTCCTAGGTGAAAAACTCTAGGAACCCTTGGGGAATCCTCTTTCCCTATTTCATTTTTGGTGGTTCAACATGACAAATAATAAGTTCCAAGACCTTGATGAAGTGAAAAATATGAGATGTGAATCAAGGAAATTGAGTTTAAGGGCTAGAACCCTAGGTTTGGCTATGCATATATGCTCATTTGGCTAAATTTCAAGTTCATTTACACACTTTTCTTTTAAGATTTTAGAGAACTTAGAGAGATCCTACTGAGATTTCCTATGGAGAACTTGATACAATGGTCAACCTAGTTTGATTAGTACACTATGTTGATCAAGTCCATGAGTTCTAGTAGCCAACCAACATAGGACCCCTAATACCTACCTTGATAGATTTCCCTTGCATGCATTTCTATATAGTGAAGTGTAGGCTAGAAGTAGGATCGATAAATGGATCACAATTTTTATGATTATATTTGAACACTATTTGATTCTTATGTCCCACGAATCGATGTTTTTGTCAAAAGTGCTAAAGCTCTACAATAACGTTGATTCTTTATAAATATCATGTGGCACTTTTTTCATGAAGAAATGATTCTGATTGGTTTATTTTGATGTGTTGGACAAAATTTTATGTTGTTGGTCATGTCTTCCATCTCTGATGGGGATGTTGGAAAATTTGAAATAGAAAAATTTATTCCATCTAAAACAAGAATACATAATGGTCTACAATCTTTCATATCAAACCTCTATAAACTTTAATTGGCATACTTAATTTTTTCAAGCCATAGATTTCTATGTACTCTCTCTTTTAACATTCATCCCAAGAATATGTCTAGCTGCACCAAGGTCTTTCATTTCAAATTAAGAAATAAGTTGAGATTTTACTTCTAAAATCATACATTTCCCTTTAACAACAAATAACATATCATCAATATATAATTCAATAAATAGGAAATTATCACCATTAGTTTTATAATAAATATAATGATCTTATTTGGAATGCACAAATTCCCAACTCAACACATATGAGTCAAATTTCAAGTACCACATCCTAGGACTCTATTTTAGGCCATACAAAGATTTCTTCAATTTTTAAACCAATTTACTTTTACCTTTCACCATGTAGTGATATACCTATGTCATATAAATATCCTCCTTCAAGTCACCATGAAGGAAAGTGTTTTTGACATCCATTTACTCAACCTCTAAATCATAAATAGTAGTAACAAAAAGAAAAAATCTAATGGATGTGATTTTTTCAACAAGATAAAATATCTCACCATAATAAATAGTCTCAACTTGAGAGCGACCTTTCATAATCAGCCTTTCTTTGTAATTATTTATACCTCCATATGAACCAATATTTTTCTTCAACACCCATTTGAAACCAAGAGATTTACTTCCTTCATGGAATGGAACAAGATCCCATGTATCATTATTTTTCAAAGCTACTATTTCTTCATCCATAACAATCTTCTAGGATTCGACATCATTTATACCTAATGCCTCTTAAACCGATTTGGGTTCATCCATGTTAGTATTCAAAGAAAAAATACATCTCCAATCATTAGGTGAATACCTTTCAAGTGGTTGTCTATGTCTTTGTAGACCTATGAATAAGTTAAGTTGGAGGTTTTTCCTCCTCTTTTGAATATTTACAACTAGATGATATCTCGTCAACTTCCTACCTATGCATGGGTCTAAATTCAACTTTTCGAGGTATAGAAGGAAATTGAATCACATCTTCTTGTTTACTTCAATGTTCTAGCTGCAATGTAATAGAATAAGGCTTAGATTCTCTAAAAATAACACTTCTACTTTATATTACCTTTTGTGAAATGGTATCCCAAATTTTCTATCCTTTCACACCATAACAATATATGATGAAGATACATTTCATAGCCTTGTTCCCCAACTTTCTTCACTTCTCATTTGGCACATGTGCATATGCCTTGCAAAAAAAAACTCTAAGATTTCTTAATGAAGGCTTGTGACCCGATAATCCCTCTATAGGAATATTATCAGTAAGATATGATATAGGAGACTTGTTAATTAAGTAACAAGTAGTGATCTATGGGTTTCTTCTGATACCATGAAGAAACACATAAATCATAGAGATAGATAACAAGCACGCAAGTCTATTAATTTTTGAAAAATTGACTTGACTCATTAGACAGTCAGGGGTGTACATGTAAAGGAGATTATCAAGCATAAGTTGCTTAAATGAATCAACACCTTTCTAGTCTCCAAACTAGCTAGGAAGCTCATCAGAATAGATTTCAAGACTATCAATGAGTGATATTATCTCCATAATTACTACCTAAAATGAAATAAAATGGGTTAGGAATGCTTCTGTATGGTTTAGGACATAGAGCACACCCACTTTCCAATATTATCCAAGGATACCCTAAAGATCTCAATGAAAAGGAGAAAGAGATCTTGAAATAGAGTTGTCCTAGGGGCTAGTTATAAACTAATGACAGGTTCACCACCAAGCTAGGGCTTGGAAAGACAAGTGTAATGAAAGATGTAATTTTTAACCCTAATTAAATGTAATCTTTCACTAAATGACCTAGAAATGCAAATAAAATAAAGCAGAAAGTTGTAAGATGAAACGCGTGCACTTGGAAATAAGGAGATGACTAGACGGATCTCTGAAATGTTAGAAATTCTTACTCTAATGCTGATTCAGACTGATACATTAGGTTGGGTGAATCAGTCCTAGATCTGGGTTTCTATGTAGAAACAAGAATCTAGAAAATGGGCATCCAAATCTGTAGAAATCTGAATTTTGACCTAAAATAGGACTCATATGCCAGAAGTGGAGAATCATTCCAATTAGGGTTTTCTATAACTTAAAGGTCTAAATATGGTCTTCAAGGTCTTCTCTGTGCTTCCCAATTTATGTATAGATCCAGAACCTCGATTTGTAACCTATACATGTCTTCCAAGTGTCTTCGATGCAAGGTGATAACTTTGAAAACTTTAGGAACTTTGAGAACTTTCTACAAAAAAATTCCTTATTGTGTCTTCAATATCAACCTACAAATCACACACTAAAGAGAGGGAAAAGTATTGTTTTTTTAGTGGATAGGGTATTGCCTTGGTCAAAACCCTTTTTGGTAATCAAAACTTGAAATGAAAGCAAATGAAATAGGAATGGAGAATGATGAATGAAAAAAATATGATGGGTAAGAGAAAGAAGATGATTCCACAAAACATGGAATTTTTTTCCTTAGGTAAAAAATGAAATCATCTTGTGAAAAATGGGATCCTCTACTTTAATAAATGGGATCCCATTTTTTTAAAAATGTGATTAAAAAATGGGTTCCTATTCTTTAAAAAATAGGATCCCATTTATTAATGGGTCTTGAACTAGAATTAAAGAAATGATATCCCGATCTTTACAAAATGAGATCCTATTTTTAAGTGGTATTTATTTTATTTTTAAATGAAACTATCATTTCTTCAATGCATGCACACATGATCCCAATTTTGAAGAGCATACGACCATCAGGAAAGCCTCCACCCCCATTTGTTTTTTCATTTTTTGTGTTTTTTTGAAAATTTTAACAAAATGATATATTCTAGTATGTTTTTTCAATTTATTTAGTGTTTTATGTATTTTTATTTACCTATAATAGAATAAATGTTGATTTGTAGAAGAATAAGAAAACATGAAATGAGACCCTCAAGATATTGAATAGAAATGAAAAAATCAACCTTAAACTATATCCTAAGAAAAAAAATTAGCTTTTGAAACCTAAATTTTTCAACGAAACAAAAAAACTTACATTTGGAAACCCTAAATTAAAACAAAACAAAAAAAAATTGCATTGAAACTGTAATTACATCTAGAAACCATAAATTGAATTCAAACAAAAAAAATTGCATTTGAACACCCTAAATTGAAATCAAACACAAAATTTTGCATTTGAAAATGTTGATTTCAAGCTCAAGAATATTTGATACTAGAATTTAAATTTATTTGCATTGCTTAAATGTTTCAAATTTCATTTGCATTATATGGATACAAGTATGTAGGCATGCCTATGGAAGAAATTATTTGATAGATTTAGGTTTCAGATACATAGTAAATTAGGGTCCTTGATATTGACAATTAAATAGGATTTGACAAATATTATACATTTTAATATGTATTCATTAAGTTAGATGGATTTTTCAAGAGAAACAATCAATTAAACATTATGAACATAGATATAATTAGATGAGAAAACAATATTTTAAACTTTACTTGTGGGACTAGTGGATCGTTAGAATTGATATAAATTATGTGTTTTTATTATGGATTATGCTTAATTGAGTAAATAATATGGGCCTTATGAATCTATTATGATTCATATTATCTTAAAACATGATACTATTTCATAATATGTTACAATTTAAACCATGATTGTTAAAAAATGATTAGATAGTTAAATTTCCTCACTAGAAGAGTTGAGACCTCAACATAATTTTATGATCACTTATATACTTATATGGTAGTGATATATATTCTATTTTTATGGATCTTCAATGAGTAAACATATGTGTGAAGCCTAGGATCAAACCCATGTTTGCAAGGTATCTATCTAAAGCATTATAAATCTTGTCCAATAATTATATGGGCAAATACCTTCATCATAGAAGTAATCTAAGGAAATATTCAATCTATTCAAAAAATAAAAAATATTCATAAACTAATTTTCTTGCATATGTGATGAATCAAAAATATTAACTCCCTTACTTGTCATCCTATTACCCTAAATGCTAAACCAATGTATTAAGGGGTCCTAATATAACATTTTTTAAGTGGATCAAAGAAGTTCTCAAAATTTGGTGAAGTTTCCCAAGGAAACCAAGTTTAACAATAATAAGATCATGCAAAATTATGATATGGATGAGATTTCATGAGATTTTGGTCAATTGAAACAAAAGCTATCTCAATCAGTTGTTCTAGTTAAGAAAATTTTGTTCACTAACTTGCAATTCCATTATTCCAAGGGCCATCCAACCTTCACCCTAAACCCTAAAGCCTAAACCATAAACTCTAAACTATAAACCATAAACCCTAAAGTATTCATTTGTAATAAGACCTTAAAATGAAATTTGGTTGCCTTCAGAAACTCCACCAAATTTTATTCTCTTAAGCCATGTCATTTTTTCCCAGGACCTTAATACATACATACCCTTAAGACATCCTATTACCCTAAATCCTAAACTCTAAACCCTAAACCCTAAAGCCATGATTTTGTCTTAGGACCTTAATGAAATTTGGTTTCCTTGAGAAACTTCACCAAATTTTATCCACTTAAGCCATATCATTTTGTCCTTGGACCTTACTACATAGATCCCCCTAAACCATAAAATCTAAACTCTAAACCCTAAACCCTAAAGCATTCATTTTGTCCCAAGACCTTAAACTGAAATTTGGTTTTTATGGTCAACTCCACCAAATTTTATTCCTTAAGAAACACCATTTTTTCTTGTAGGACCTTACTACATAGATCCCCTTAAGGAATCCTATTACCCTAAACCCTAAACTCTAAACTCTAAACTCTAGACTCTAAACCCTAAATCCATCATTTTTTCCTAGGACCTATTAGCAGATGGTTAGCGCTCCCCTCAAGATTTATGATATGCCTTAACTGCTTCTCATGGATCTGTTAACTCTCACAGTTGTATCGAGAATTAATAGGTCAATTTTTTGGCACAATGACAACTGTGTTACCAACAATTGGTATCAGAGCCAAAGGTGTTGGGTTCAAATCCCCTCAAGTAATGTTAAGGGGGAATTTTTTGGAAGATGGTTAGTGCTCCCCTTGAGATTTGTGACATGGCTTAATCGCCTCTCATGGATCCATTAACTCTCACAACTGTATCATTCCTTAACATGTTGATCTTTTGGTCCAACGACAACTTTGTTTCCATTGAGACCTTAATAAAATTTGGTTGCCTTGGCCAACTTCACCAAATTTTATTCACTTAAGCCATGCCATTTTTTCCTAGGACCTTACTACATAGATCCCCTTAAGCCATCCTACTACCGTAAACCCTAAACTCTAAACTATAAAACTTAAAGAATTCTTTTTTCCCTAGAACCTTAATTAAATTTGGTTGCCTTGGGAAACTTCACCAAATTTTACTCCCTTAAGCCACGCCATTTTGTATGCATAGATCCCCTTTATCCATCCTAGATATTAATAATTAATTATTTTTTCATTCAAATAACATGCCTTAGACTTAAATGAGGATTACACATTTTATCATTTGTATTCAATTAGGCCATTTAGATTGAATGGTTTAAGGGTATTTCCTAAACATGTATCTTACATTTTGAAATTAAAAATCTAATTATATCTTAGATATCATGGATCAATTCAATAATATTTGTAATCCACCTCCCTACCCTCCATCTCCACCACCTGAAACCGATGGTGCTCATTTGCAAGGATGAATCAATGCCAACATTAGAACCACTCAGGATCAAATCAAAATTATTCAAAATGAAGAATGTATCCCACCACCTTTGAGTCATTTTGAATTTAGGATAAAAAATGTTGTTGATTCTATTAGGGCTATGGATGGGGTCTTAGATGAACATCAATTATGGCTAGAGGAGAGGAGAGAGTCTGATTCTGAAAAGGAAAACACAAAGAAATGAAGAGATGCAGTAGAAATTTGCAACACTTTATAAATTAAGACAATGATCTTATAGTTATGAATTTATGAATTTGGTTCGATGATTTTTTTTTGATGAATTTGTTAGTTTGGTTGGATGGATATTTTTGGTGATGAATTTTTGAATTTGGTTGGATGGATATTTTTGGTGATGAATTTATGAATTTGGTTGGATGGATATTTTTAGTGATGAATAAATGAATTTGGTTGGTTGGATATTTTTGGTGATGAATTTATGAATTTGGTTGGATGGATATTTTTTAGTGTTGAATTTATGAATATAATAACTTATAATGATGGATTTATAATAGTATATAAATTATGACTATCTACTATCATGATTACTCGTACTGAAACAAATTTAATTTATATGTGTTAGACATAAATGAGCTTTTGTGAATGTTTCTAGTTTATTTTCTAGTATGTACAGGGATTAAAATTAAATAGTTCTAGATCTTAAATTTTTAAATTTGTATGTACACATAGTTTAGTTGAATGATGTATGCATGGATTATGCATCATATTTTTTATTCTAAATGTATGTAAATCTTAAATTGTGAAATTTGTATGCAAATTTTAAAGTTCAATCAATGTATATATGTGTATGTATGTGTATGCACATCATATTTAAAAAAAATTGCATGTACATTTAAAATTTAACTATTTCTTGTGCTTTAGTAATTTTGTGTAATTTAATCTAGATGAAAAAATTTAGATATCATGGATGAATTTTACATTGATGATATCATTAATCCACCACCTCAACAGCCTCCACTTCCACCCCCTCCATGTCATATACCACCTCCACCACTAGATGGATTAGATGAGGCTCGCTTGCAAGCACATACCAATGAAAATGTGGGATCCATTCAAAACCAAATCAATGTTATGCCAAACGAATAATTGATTGCACCACATGTGAGATGTTTTGCATCTGTGATGCAAAACATTATCAATGCCATTAGGTCTACTGATTTCGACTTAGATAGGAATCAATGAGATAGAGAGGAGATGAGATGATTTTATGTAGATTATCTCTCATATAAACAAATTTTAGACCTAAAAATCAAAAAAATACCATATAACACCTTATTTTAT